>KN730280.1:3000-15305 GCA_000816745.1 Ancylostoma duodenale | reverse complement strand
CAATGTATAGGTGGCGGCAATGGCGATGGCCCATCTGCGGCCTCGAGAAGGACGCAGCGCGACCGCGCCGCGCACGCGAAGATCAGTGTCGTCTGCCGCCAGAGTGCTATTTCTAGGCTCTCTTCTTCCCGATTTGGTCGAGAATCCTTAAAATCGGGTAGAAAAGCTGCTAGAAATAGCATAACAGCAGCAGAAAACTCGGTTACATCGCGCGCGGCGCGGTCGCGCGGCGTCTTTCTTGAGGCCGTGGATGGGCCACCGCCATTGCCGTCCACTGTATGTGTCATTGCTTGTACGGCAAATGCAGAATGGACCAAAAATACGCTAACAACACGCGGTTTTCCCTGGAAGGAGGAGATCTGTCGTGAAGCCAGGATTGGTTAGGAAGTCGTTCCGGAACGTTTTGCCAGTGCAGTGATCAGGCGCGTTGCCCACGTTTTCTTCATGGCTGGGTAAGGAATATATTCAAGGAGCTATCGGTTTCATCAACTAGCCACCAGTGGACCAGACATCCTTCACTAGGTTTAGTAGGTACTAAAGATGCACGAGACATAGGCTTACTTTAATCCCTTTCGAGTCTGGATTCATTGATAGATCACTTCAAAAAAAAAATAGAGGATGAACTGAACCCCCGTCCACTTGCACGTCGCAGTCGACGATCTCATTCAGCATCTTGGCGGCGATGTCAAAGCTGATGGGGGATATTCCGAGAGGATGAGCCACATTTACCTCTCATCTAGAGGTAGTAAGTATCCTTTTATGATACTTTTCTAAATAACACATATATTTTCCCTGTCTGTCATTTTCTTTGTTGCCACATTTTTATCCCACCCTGCGTCAGGCGCGTGAGAAAGTTCCGGGAGAGACTTTTTAGCACCAAATTTCAAATTTTTTGATGATGATGATCTTCTGAACTATTTCCATAAAAGAAATCAGCTTTCCGTGTGTAGATCCAGTGGACTCTCCATTACTATTATTTGTGAAAATGCCAATTTTTCTTCAGTCATGTTCAGTGAAAGGATATGTGAAGAGCCTAAACCGTATTAGGGTGATCTCAAAGGGGTGCATAGTCGGGTCCCGAGTTCTATCGTATTTTTCAAAACCTGTAATCGTTGTATGTCTCGCAATGGCATCAGGAATTTCAAGGCGTACCAAATATCGAGAAGGGGTTCTCGTGAAGTCAAACGAACCATCATGACTGTAGAGGATTTTAATAAAAAATAGGATTCTCCATCACCAATGTTTCCACCAGACAGCTTGTCTGCACCGCATCTCTCAACCGTTCAGAAAGGGATAACTTCGAAGTTTCTAGCTACAGTATCTGTACAGTGCCATTGGTTCGCCGAGTATATTGATTGTTATACCTATTCGAACAAAAAATCTCAGGATAATTCACAAAAAATCGTTTGAGAATCGTAGCGTAGTGTCTGAAGTAGCTTGACGACAGAAGTCCTCTGGAGTTGAACCACACCGCACCAGCGTGCCTATGAGCTCAACTCACAGCCAGCCAGCGTCAGTTCAACGCATGGATGGAATCGCGAAGCGATCGTTTTGACGCTCAAGGAGGTCGGGGCACCGTGCTCACAGTCGCTTGAAAGGCAGCCTCTTTTTTTGCTAGAATCTTCCGGCAGTGACGGCATCTTGTTTACTTCGTTAACATTCGCGTCTTTTTATTCAACACTCACAGTTGGTGACGCTCCTTATGCTTCATAGGGCCTAGTCTCAGGTGTGTGCCAACGTTAAGGGCAGTTAAACCTATATTTTCAAAACGCCACAATTGGATTCAAAATCAACATTTTTATTCAATTCAAAAAGAGTCAGCAGCTGTGCAAGGTGGCCTATGCGAAATAGAAGGTTTTTTTTTCAGGAATAACCGAGTTAATGGTTTCATTAATTTCATGTTTATGGTACGTGTGGTCTTGGATGGTCAGTCGGTACGGAACACTGGCACATCGATCTGCCGCAAGTGGTCCCATATTCTTGAAACAAGCTTAGATCACGACTGTGAAATGGGAATCACCAACAAAAAACAGGGCCCAACACAATGAATAACACAGTTCCAACAACGGCACACCTGTTGTCTTCCTGAAACAGGAACGAAACTTTTTCACTGGCGTGCTCCAAGGCCAATATTCTGGACCATGGGCAGTCAACAGTCAGCGGACAAGCCGTTTCTGGGACTTTTGTTTTCGTTTTTGGTTTTTACTCCTTTGATATGTTATTTCCGATATGATTTCCTCTATAAGATCTTCCAGCGAATTCTTAGACGAAATAAACACAGACACAAAAAATTACAGAATTTCCTCGATATTTGGGTAGATGGCCCCTTATGCTCCGAACACGAACATCCTATCCATCTCTTATGTGAGGATACGGTCGGATTACTGTAGAAACCGAGAGAAATTGCCGATTTCGACAAAGGACTTTGGTACCTTGCAAAATGATGTTGATAATTGTATCATTCTCTGGAAATACCCGTCTGTGGTACAAAAATTGGTAGTACTCTATCTTACCTACCGTATGCCCACAGTAATCCTACCCGTAGGTTTCCTACCTTGGCGTTATAGTACTAAATGAATATGATATTCATGTTCAGGACCAGGATGCAGCATTGGAAGGATGGGTAATTTCGTACCCATTGGTAGCAGTTTGGCATGACAACGTCACGTATGGGTAGATATGTTGATGGGCGCCACGCAAAGGGTAAATTTGGGTACATTAACACATTTACGATGGGTAAACTCGCTGGCGAATCTGGGCCCAGCTCTTCAAACAATCGTGCTATGCAAAGTTCCAGCAAAAAAATTCTTGGAAATTTTGAATCCTCGCATGGGGAGTGTTGCCCATTTTGCTAACCACCGTGTTCCCATCTCTTCCGGAAAAAAAAACCACGCCTGTTTCACTCCAGAAAAAACATTGAAATGCTTTGAACATATCATTAGCACATACATATTATAAACATATCAATATAAAATAAATAAACCTCCACGAGAATCTGAAAAGAGACTTAGGACACAAAACAGAAGAAAATTCTCTGAAGAGATGATAAATGGCAAGACAAAAAAGAAATAAAATAAAAACAAACGATCGATAACGTGTGATGAACAGTGAGCAAAACGGGGGATAATAGCTCGTGATGAAGAGGCCAGCACGAGCCTCTGACTACTCGGAGAGAGAAAAGGAAGAAAAAAAAAACATGAAGAGAAAAGACGACGGGAGGAAAAGTCTAACCAATTTTTGGTGGGACGCCTCTAAAAATTTAAAGATCATACAGTTCTTTCTATAAATAATAGTAATAATAATGTGATAGTAGCATCTCACTGGCAAGATTACTGTAGCTAACGATACTGTAAATTGTTGAATGAATAACTTTGAACCAAGAAAAAAACCACTTGGCCCGGGCCACGTAGCCCAGGGCCATAGTGGTGGGACTGCATGTACTGACTGACAAATTGTTACTGGTATGACGACTAGCAAATTAATAGCAGTATGTGTGTGACTTGTGCTGAATAATTAGAATCCATCGAATCCAGTGACTTAGACGTGTCGGGTCCTGACTAGTGAAACGGACTTAGTCGCCGGACTGCGACGGATGCGACTAGACGCGCGCACGCACGCACGCACGCTGGGGCGGCGCGACGCGGCACGGAAATGGTAAAGCGCGGGCAGTGAGAGAGAACACTTGTAAGGAGAGACAGAGAGAAGCATAGAGCATAGAGGACTAGGTAAGGTAGTACGACGAGTCGATAAAGCCGGGCTGGTAAAGTGGTAAAGTAAGCGCTGAGTATTGCATGAGAAAACAGACAAACTGACAGACGAGAGACTGACTGACAGAATGAGAAAAAAAAGCTATCGGTTAAAGGCAAAGGTAATAAAGCTAAACAGACGAAAACAACTATACAAACAACCTGATTCAATGGGTGTGTGTGAAAAACCAAACAACACTTGTAACGGGGTAAGGGTGGGTAAGTTCGGACAGAAAGAGCGCACGTCGTAAAGTAAAGTAAAAGTAAAGTAAAGTAGAACACGGGTAGAACGACAAAGTGAGTTTGCCGGTGTCGGGGCGGGGTTTGGCTGGGGTTTTTGGGGTGGAACATCACCGAATATGGTAATAAAACACATCTCACATTTCGGCTTGGAGGCACCATTGAGATTACCCAGGGTAAATGTGCTGACGCCCTCCTAACAATGCGTAAATTTGCAGGTTGTTAACACCTTTACCCTGGGTAACCTCAATGATGCATGCGGCCCCTCATCGAGTTAGCGATGCTGGGGGTTAGCACATACTAGACGGGGACGGGGGATCCTAAAAAGTCGCGAGTACATAGTAGTATACGAGTATGTACGACGAGTACGCGAGTAGTACAATAAGTCACAGTTTCCTAGACGAAAGAGAGGAACAATGAGCCGGTATCGTGTTTGGCAGCGATCCAATAGATTAGCCAGATTCTTTGGCAATGACGGACGGATGAGTCACAGCGTGGCGGGCGAGGCGAGCGAGGCGAGCGACGACGAGGTCAGGTGTGCAGTGAGACGTTGTTGGCCGGCGTCCACGACGACGTCTGACTCTTCCATTGCTCGTAGTTCGCCTCCAATTGTGCCGACAAATGACCCAAATTGGCAAATTCCGAGAAATTCGCAAACGCTTCTCGAACGAACATATCTGAACGAGCACATTAACGATTAACGAACCAGGATATAGGCTTTGTAGTGGAAATCCTAGTTTCACCTATAAATCCACATTGTGTCAACGGAACATTACACGTCTTTCGGTCAAACACTTCCATAGTCACCGGTAGGCCTTTCTCACGTTCTTCCTTAGTCTGAAAACAGGTCAATAAGCTCCTAATGGCATTTCAGCTGCCAATATTCAGAAAAAATGAATTTGAAAGGGAAATGGAGGGTCTGGGTGTTGCAGCACGTTATCGGTGATCATATTCCAGCATTCATTTAAAACATAAAAGTTCAAATAATCTTCCAGCATTATTCAAGAAAAGTCTATAAGGCGTCATTAAACAATTGACATGAAATGTAGATGTCAATCGCGTAAAAAACTGACTCCTAGGTGGCCTAAATTACAATTTGGATACCAAAACCTTATGTACAGATAACTCCAAACGGCTGTGTGCATGGGGCAGGATCGCAGCGTTGCACTCTGCTGGCAGAAGCAGACAAACAAGAGCCACATGCAGAATCTCTGTATCTCTGCCCAAGAAAGACGCGCTGCGGTCCCGCCCCTTGCCCACGGCCGTTTGGAGTTCCATGTATGGGGTTACGATTCATTTGATATGATGAATATTAAACATGCATATCACATCCATACTGTACCGTAGCCACAATTTTGTAGGATTAGTGTAGGAATACGGTAAAAATGATGTAACACAGAATCTCTTCAATATTTACATCGAGGAGGGGGAGGAGTTATATGACAAGATGATCACAGTTATCAGAATTATTTTGCCTATTTTCTGTATGAAATTAGCGTTTTCATTCAATTTCCTACATAATCTTATCTTGGGCCCACAGTAACGGCGCTACGATACAACGGTGCAAAAATCAATAAATGCTCTACCCCGCTTCCTGTACAAAAACTTTGAGGGATCTATAAGAAACCAAATCTACAGTGCATTATGAATGTAGAAAATGTGACAATAGAAGAAAATGGATACTGTTTTTGTATTCAGCAGATCAACTGGCTTTCACTGCATGAAATCCAGTCCGGAAGAGGCGGAGTTTACCCAAAATGGGTGAGGCACACTAAACGTCTCCCTCTAGATCCCATTCCCTTCCTGACCCTCACTTCTGCCCTTCATGGGAGCCTAGTAATTATAAAAAACCTCCTATATAAATAATTATTATTCTTGAGATGATAGCTGGATTTTCAGGTACTTCCACTGAGCAACTGAGTCAAGGAATAGATTGGATTTCCCAGAAATAAGTTGAAGGACACGAACTTGGTCAAAATATTCCTCCACAATCCTGTACGCCCATTTTTGACAAAGCGACCATTCACGCGTCGGGTTCGAGATGTCCGCACATTTCACCAACATATTACAAATCGTTAACGAATTCCCATCCCTAGCATCGTCCGGCACATCCACAACGTTCATCTGGAATTCAATTGATTCGCACAACGTGTAAGCACCACGCAACGATAGTCGACTAACCTTGTTAAATTTAACGAGATACTCGAAATGCCTACTAATGTCCGTCGCCAACACCATCTCGACCATCGCGTGCCGCATCGATGTGAACTCCTCACGCGACAGGTTCGAGAAGATGTTCACCTGCAGTATCAGTTACAGTAGGGAACGATGTTCAGGGAATTAGGAGCGGCTTACATTACTGTTCTGTTGCAGGGTAAGTTGGAACGCTAACGCCACGTGGTGGTTCTCCAGAACAGAATGGTCGTTGTACAGCACAGCTAGCGATTGTCGGGTGTTGATGAGGAAAGCATTCCCTCGACCTGAATTTGGGCAAAATTAAAGTGATGAGGAAACGTACAACAAGCTGGTGTAGTGAAAATGCTTTCAAATATCACAGCAATATTCTAAAGATGAGGTGTAGATCGGAACTGCAAAGCAGATTTCATGGAAATTTACTTATTTACTTATTTGATACACTCAATGGTGCACCGTAAAGAACGACATAGGAAGAATAGACAAACACATTATAAGGTTAGGTTTCGCAGTGACTGGTTATTATCCATTTTTATAATTGTGGCTCACTCCTCGACGAAAAACATGCCGTACTCCTTCTATGGCAGGCAAAAAATCCCCTACCGAGATCCTTTTCCCTTATCCAGAACGCAGTATAAATAGGCGACGACTACCAGGGCTTGCGTGGTCAACTTAATCCCTAGTGAACGAATTTACCAGGAACCCTAGGCAAAAAAAAAGAACGGAAAAAGGGGGGACCTGAAGGAAGAGGCTTCACTAAGTTCAGCGCGTTAGCGCAGAACAGCGGGCGATTTTTGGGTAAATTCCAGATAATTTCTGTGCAAATCGCTCACTTCCCCCAAATTCTGACCATTCACGAGTAAATCCCGGCTGAATTACGCATTGAGTCATTTGTTCCCAAAACTAGCGGCATGCCTCGTTGAAACCCTCGGGCAAATTCTTGCTAAATTCCATGGCTTCGGTTTAATTCCAAGAAAATCCCGCTCATTCTTCTTTCGCATTTCTCATACTTTCCACATAGAAGAAGAGTGGGAACGCTGGTGTGGAACCACGAATGTAGATCATAGGTGGAGTGGAAGTGCTACAGGAAATTCAGAAAAAAAAAGTTGCAAGCTAGAGGTGCCCCAAAATTTCGAAAAATTCATTCAACAGGTGAGACGGCTCCTTGCCGGCTTACTGAAAGGAAAAGTGAAGGATATCTGGTAGGTGTGAAAATTAGGAAATTGGGGGATTCCTCTTCCATAAACGAATATTAGTATGAGAAAAAGGATTGACTCCAGGAAGTGGAAGAGAGCCTAGATCTTTGGTGGCAAAGTGACAAAACGTAAAAATCCTTTTCAAGAGCGACAAGGGTTCCCAAGATACAAAAAGTTTCCACATTATGATAAGGTAATACTATAACAAATTAATACCAGCTTGATCGTCCGGCTAACGCCGGCCTCTCAAGCTTCTTTAGCGCTCGAGCGATAATTTCACCACTACTGGACCCCGGTGCACCACTCTCTGGTCATTGGACCCGTCCAGTGGCATCTTCCTCACTACTGGACGCCAGCGCATCTCTTCCATAGCAATATCCCGTTTCCCCTAATTTCTCCACCGTCCTTGCCGTTTCACGTCTATCTGATTCGACCCCTTCTCTCTAAACCATACTCATCCGCATGTTGTCCTTCACATGACCTGATAAAGACAGACAAATAAACACCAAGACTCATCCATTTTCTTTGTGATGTAAACAACTGTTGGTTTTCCAAGCGACAAAGAGTGGTCCAAAACACCTGTCAATTTAGGTAAAAATGAAAATTTGCACACTTTTCATACATAACTTGACACGCTGAACACCGTGATGTTGTTAGATTTTTCCGGGAGGGGCTGGTTCTCTTGCACAAACAGACACACATAAAATGCCAATTAATATTAAGTATGATTGTTCAAACAATTCAAATACAGGCTAGTAGAAAACAATTTAAAAGCAAATGAATATCTAAAAAATAATATGAAATATATGAAATCTAAAACATACAACCATGTGGGAAGAATACAAAACAAATAATAAAATGTAGAGGTCAACACTAGAAGGAAGGCAATAATGACCCTTCTAGTCTTCAAAAGGGCCCATTGAAAAGCATACATTCTAAGGGTGATTGCATGAAATTTATCCAAATTCCACAGGAGTTGAAGAAAAGAAGCCAATTTTAGCAAAAAAAAAAATAGAAGGAGGGATTTTGTATGAAACATGATAATAACGGTGAACAAAAGAGAAAAAAAAACGGCAAAAGGATTTTCTCCCAAATGAAATGAAGACAATACCTGGATGATCGAGGTCATGCACAGCGGCAGCAAGAATCGCGGCAATGGCGTGATTTTCCGATATATGAGCAGCTACTGTAGGCGAATCCAGGAAATACGATGTGGCCTAAACAAACAACCTTTATCCCGGCTCGCGTCACGACAACGTCACAACATACCTGTAGCACATCGGCAGCATGTGTGGCGTTGTGGTAAGCGTTACCGGCATGATAGTGCGCTTCAATGGTACATAGCCATCGATGCAGGATGTCCTCATTGCAGCTGAGCGCATCAGCCACCTTCCAGCGGTCAAAAATCTGAAATGGAGCGCACTTCGGCACCGTATGGTTGTAGAAAAACGTGCTCCAACGCTAACCTTAAATCCTAATTGTGTAAGTGCATGATGTTCGGTGACTTTTTCCAATTGTAAAATATCATACGTCCAATCGCTATCGTTTTCCAACGCGTTTTTCACATCCGCTGAGACGCGTCGTCGATCGCCGTGTGGGCCAGGCATTACTGTAAAAAATGTGGAGAGTGAGTGGAGAGTGGGCGTGGCTAAGTCACGAACTCACCTCTTTTGTCTCGATACGCGTCCACAACACTTCTTTTTCGCTGTCTCGACGGATGATGAAGCCGTATAAGGCCATCGTAGTACTGTGTCGCTATCCTATCATTATCACGAAAACGAGTAATCGACGGTGCGTAAAGTTCATGTGCAGACAGAACCTGGAAATTTTCAAAGCAAAACTTCGAAGAAATAAAAAAAAATAATAAAAGAAAAAAAACAAGAGAAATAAAACAAAGAAAGAGATAAACGAAATAAAATTTCAAGATATCGCTGTAAGCCGAACAGAAAAACGACCTGTACTAGCTCCCTGAAAAGTCGCATAAAATGAACACCCTTACCTCTCAGCAGAACCAAAAATTAGGCATGAAACAGCGAATTTCTTGCAAGTTTCAAAAAAAAAAAAAAAACTCCAGCCTACACTTGGTGCTAATAGCCGAACAGAAACGCATAACTTAATTGCTCTCTGGATTTTCTGGCGCTCAATAAATTTCAATTTCGAAAGCTTGTCATCCAAGCGATGTACTCTGGCTTTACACATGTAATTACCTTCAAAAAAAAATCATTTCGAGCAAAACTTTCCGCTAGCAGCCGAACAGAAATCTGTAATTCACAACTTTCATTCGAGATTTGGCAGGAAAATCGTCGAAAAAAAAACCTAAGAGACCCTTATCTCCTAGGTTTAACACCAATTCACCGCATTGTCATTATTAATTCATTGTTATTATTACTTTTATCGTGTTTGGTAGTGTATGACTGTGCCAAGCGTCCTGCTATCGCTTATAGCCGACTAAAAACCTTCCATGATCAAGGGTAATAACAGTAGTAGCTATTGTGCTAATAACAGTAGTAGCTATTATAAAACATGTACTCTTCAACAAAATTCACTCCACATCAATGTCAGGCTAATGAGGAACGTAATAATGCTAATCGAAATGTGTCACATATTACTAGTAGCCGAAGATGAAAAACAAAAAAGCCTGGTGTGACGTATTCATTACAAATGAAAAATGGGCGGCGCTGCTGCAGCACGATTGGTGTGCACTGTTCCACACTTATTAACGCGATTCACATGCATTTGCACGAAAACGAGAAATAAAATAGGATGAGCTACCATGAGCTACCACTCAAGACCAGTGTTCACCAATCGTGCAGTAGATGCTCCGCCCACTTTTCACTTACGAGACGCTAGAGAACCTTGAACACAGAATTGGAAGGAATAATATGTATGAGCAGCTTATTTCATTGCAGGATTGCATGCAAAAACTATGTATGCTATTGAATTCTAGACCATTCTTCTTACAAGACGAATGAGCTGCTACTAGCCGAACAAAAAAGCAAAAATTAGGCCGAGCACACTTAAGCGCTTGGATTAGCTGCGTTAATTTTTTGAAGTTTGTGACGGAATTGGTCAGAAAATTTGACCGAACTGAGGGGCTATGTACAGCAAGAATAATGGCAAAAAATGCTGGAGCATAGTGTTTTAGGTTGGGCTAACAGCGAATTGAAACAAAAAGTACATAGTATTATGCTCACTTTGACAGCATCCTTTACAAGTTGTGCAGCATCGCCTTCCACCCGTCCAGCTGCATCCCGTAACAAAGAAAGAACCTTAAAAACATTCAAATAAGTGGCGATTTTTTTCGTAAAAGATAGATTTTTCCGCCAAAATTTATGTATTTTAGATTTAAATCCTTCTTCAGACATATGCGCCGCATAAATTTTACTATAACAGTTGAAGAATGAAAAAACAAAGGAATATTTTCCGACCCCAAGAAAACAAAATGACATCATTGCATGAAAATAATTCAAATTGGAACAGGAGCACACAACATAATTCCAAAAAAAAACAAAGAAGAAAAATAAAACAAAAAAACACGAAGGACGCAATCACAAAACAATATTTTAGCGTCTAATAAACACTTATTTCTCTTCATGAAGGGTTCATTCCCTTTCTCATAGCAATCGATCCCCACCACCGACGCCGTGTACATCCACGCATCTCCAGGAATGCTCCAACAAAGTGCAGTCATTCTTTATGCAATCTCATCCCATTACACTACCGCGTGCAATGGATTCTCGAAGATGTATAGCCCCTCTTAATCACATCCTTGACCTTCTAATGGGTTTAGCGCAACCTATCATGTAGCTCGGGGATTTCTCAGTGAATGCAGCTCGAGCATGTACTTACATTCTGTGGGAATGCTTTGCTTACATGTACAGTAATAAAAACATAATAATCATGCAATAAAAACGTACTGTGATGTATATGCACCACAGTGAAAACTTTCAAAAAATTCGGAGCTGCACAGAAACTTGTACTGCAAAGTAATTTTCACTGTTGAACCTAATGTCAGCCACAATAGTTCTCTACTGTGACTGTAATCAAAGATCGCTCATGTACAGTAGCTGCCCGCCGTAGATGTATCTCCTACATTCACATAAAAAAATGGTATGGACCTCTAATTATGAGAGGTAGTGTGCAAAAAGCAAAATTACTTTCAAAACATCTACAATCCTAGTCGGCAAGAGTGACCAAACAATAAATAAAAATATAAGAAAAAATGGGGAAAAGTGTGGCATCAAAGCCGGAGAATCTCTCGTTTTAACCACTTCTGAGTTTTTGAAAATTACATCTTTGCTTTGGATTTGTAGATGTTTTCAAAGTAAATTACGATACAACCAATAGGTAATTTTTACTAGATGCGTGCGTCAGTCGTGCGTGAGGTGGCCGCATCCTTTGGCGAAGGATTTTAAATGAGCATATGATATAGGATTACATGGAGAAAAGATCACCGAACAAAAATTCGCCTATTCCTTCTCGAAATATTCAATTTAAGGGAAGTTGCTCGGAATTCTCGCAATTCTCGCCTATGCTGCAATTCCTGCAAAATTTTGGTGTTCCTAGCGTTGCTGCTGTAGGTTTTGGATGAGAAAAAACGAAAGATGAAAGAAAGATGAAACTAAGAGAAAAGTAAGTGCTTTTCCTCTTTTTTAAAGTTAGTTTTTAAATAGAAGTTCAGGAGAGTTGTTCACTTGGAAAAATTTTAGAAATCCAAGTGCAGCAAACAACCAAGAGAGCAATTTCACGTGCTAGAATGTTAGAAAAAAATCCACATTTTGATGGGAAAAAATGCGGGATTTTGAGATCTTTTTACTGCTAAGGGTTACATGGAATTAGGCGCAATAATGACACTTGGCAGATTGCAGACATCTTTTTAGGAAGACACAGCTCAGTTAGAGCAGTTTTCCATTGTCTCCTGCTAAATGCA
>KN730275.1:0-11013 GCA_000816745.1 Ancylostoma duodenale | reverse complement strand
CGTCCTCAGACACTCGAACCGTGCGAGCGCTCTGCAATGACCGTTCGAGCGCTCCTCGCCAGCGCGGGTGGTACGGTCTTAGACATGGAACCGTCCCAGCGCTCTGCAATGACCGTTTGAGCGCTCCCCGTTAGCGCTTGTGGTATGGTCATTGAAGAGCGCTCGCACGGTCATTGCTGAGCGCTCGCAGAATTATGGGGGAGCGCTCACACGGTTTTCCATGTTTCTCCAGTCACTGCTTTGCATCGGTCATGTACGTAACGAGAACTATTTGCGACTCGTGAAACACTGTAAACCTCACGAGCGCTCCATTATCCGCTGCTAGAGCGACCTGCAGTAACCGTACGGCCCGCAATCGGCGTGCGCTCGGACGGTGCAAGTGCGAAAGTAATGCTTCTTATTCCGTTCTCTTCTTTTCTATTGTTTCTTCCAATTCCTCATAAAACCCTTTCCCTTGAATGACACAGCCTTGTCTTAGGACACTGTAAAACGGATGAGCAATTCGCAAAATAACACAAGGCTCGATTAGGTCGCCGCCAGAGGTCCGATAACCTCAGACGTATCTCAGCCCATCATTACATTTGATGGTGTCCAGGTAGGGAATCTTCACCCATGCCGATGAGGGTAAGTCGGGTCCGGGATGCAGTCCCGGACTCAGAGATGGATTTAGAAAGACAAATTTCAATTCGAACAAAGCAGGCTTACATGTATAATACATACGCAAATGTGGCTCGAGTTCGTCACTGAGAAGTCATTCCGAAAATGGCCGGCTGACACTCTCAGAGCACAGTTCTCCCGAAATTGGTGTGAATTTGCCACAAAAGGCTTCGACTAACAACATCGCTTTTAACTCCAAAACAAAGCTTAGCGTACTTGTCAAACAGATTACCACCGCCACCGTCACTGAGGAAGGAGGGCGCGTGTTTGGGCTCAGCCAAAAAAAGGGCGTAGCTGACGGTCTCCCGTCAGCCACGATCCTTTTGGCACGCACGCAGCGCGCCGCTGCTAAGTGACAGCCAGGAAGGATTGCGCAGAGGGATGTAACTCCTGAACTGGAATTCTGGAAACTCTTAAAGATTTTCCATGAAATGCTGCTTGCTGTGATGATTGCGGAATCGGTGTCCATTTTGTGAAATGACGTCAATTATATTCGTGTTCAGCACGTAAAATAAACCCGTCGAACAATTTTTCAGGGGATCCTACGACATCTCTGCCAGCCTATTTGGTCCTGATTCAAAAGCGTATTACTCCCCTTTGATTCACTAAAAATTCTCGAACCTTTTTCTTTCAAATGGACCCTACAGATGACAGTTTTATTTTGAGTGCTGCGTATCGGTAATTCACCGCTGTTAGTGAGTAAAAGTAGTCGAAACGCGCAGTACTCATATCTTCTAGGTGAGCCGGTGAAGCTGTCAACAGAAGCATCGTGACACCTATAGGTCATCATTAGCCACGCCCCTTCTCTGACTGAGCCCGAACAGGCTGAGAAATTGTTCAAAACGTAGAAATAAGGGCGCCATAATCGATTGAAAAAATCGGATGTTGCGCAGATATCAGCTATACTTAGAATGAAGTTCTGAGGAGAATCACATACAATACCAGATGCTTTCGTTCACTTCCAGAGCCCTAGGGTAAGAAATTAAATAAGAAACAGTAGAAGAAGGGAAGTTCAATAACAATACAAAAAATAGCGTTATGATTGCACAAAAGGGACAAAAGGAAAACGCATCTTCGTAGCGGCTGTCGTCGATTGGACTCAAAGCCGATCTCAGAAATATGAGTAAGAGAAATAGTACATTCCACTACTCCCGTATCATTTGCAAGAATTAGAGTGCAGCGCTCGCACGGTGAGAAGCTCCGCCCACAACCTGATGTGCAGCGCTCGCACGGTCGGCCGTGAATTCGGAGCGCTCGCACGGTTCGAGTGTCTGAGCAGGTTCGATCAGGCTACCGCCAGAGGTCGGATAAGCTGATAACCGGACATTGGTTTCCGGCGAGATTTTTTCAGCCCAGCATGGAAGGAAGTACCAAGTATTACATACCATTCTACTTGTAATCCTACGGGTTCAGGCTGACAAGTGCGCGACACACGATCTGTTGAAACGGAAGAGATATCCAGTGAAAAAGTCTTCAGATGAGCAGTTTTCTGCGCCAATTTTGAAAAAAAAACGTGTGTTATGGTGAACCCTGTACAAGCAAGTATGTCACCAAGTAAGCAGACAACAGCGCAAATCACGGTTTCTCAAAATTGGCGGGAAATCTTAAAAGAGAAAATCTGTGTTGAGCTAAGGGTGAGTCCCGGCACGAATGCAGAGCGCCGTTGCAAATCTCACACCATCATGACAGCTCTGGCATTCCGGCTTCGAACGTGTGATCTTTTTTCACCTTTTGAGCAATGCTAGATCTGTTTCGCAAACCATCTTGGGAACGGCCTTCACTATCTTGCATTGTACAAGCCACTCTTTCGACTTTTCTCAACCTCACTGGTAGAGGGACAACCTTCACTTTCTCGGCCCAGACAATCTTCAATTTTCTGACCTCCACCTCACTCCCTCCTATCGGAGCTATGGCTGTCGCTATACTCCTATTGTGGTTCTAGCTAAAGGGACCGTAAATGGAGAGCCCACCTTTATGGCTGCTGTCGTTGACCGAATTCAAGGCTCATCCGATGAACTGCCGAGCTCAGAAATGTAAATCATAGAAATAGTACATTCCACGTACTCCCGTATCATTTCCAAGAATTTGGGTGTAGCGCTCGCACGGTAGGCCTTGAGTTCGGAGCGCTCGCACGGTGAGGGACTCCGCCCACAACTTTATGTGCAGCGCTCGCACGGTGAGAACCCCCGCCCATAAATTTGGGTGCAGCGCTCGCACGGTCGGCCCTGAATTCGGAGCGCTCGAGCGGTTTGAGTGTCTGAGCACCGACATTCCTTGCCGCGCGCCGCTGGGCGACGTCGGTGGGCGCCACCGCGGCAAAAAAGTGTGCAAGCTCTTGTCACTGGAACCTTGTAGCGGCGACGCCGCCGCGACGTCGCTGGACTATGCTTAATCATGGGCGACTATCGCCGCGGCAAAAGTCCGCAAGGCCCTTAAAGGCAGTGTCTCACCTCATGATGAGCAACGAGATATCAACGGAATCTGGTCCTACTCGACGCGCTGATTTCAAAGATATGCTTGAAGCCCGAAAAAATCGTCAAAAACCCCTATTTTGAAGGCCAGGTTTCATATTGAAACGGACAAGCTTCCCTGCTAGGAAGCTAGAGAAAACGGAGCTGGGAAGTTGAGACTGCTCATTAAAATGAACTTCTCAGCGGTAGCTATTATCGAATGAACAAACATTGCCGTGTTGGAAACATGCTGCACCCTCCGTAAACTTCAACTACGGAATGAATCCTCTCGTCCACTGGCCGAGAATTTCGAAATTCTCGGCCAAAGAAACCCGTAACTTATTGGGTTTTCGAGGTTTTCGTGTAACTTAAAGTACATCTTTGTGCTCAGCGGCTCGCACACGTTCGACT
The DNA here is from genome assembly GCA_000816745.1 of Ancylostoma duodenale. Classification (NCBI taxonomy): domain Eukaryota; kingdom Metazoa; phylum Nematoda; class Chromadorea; order Rhabditida; family Ancylostomatidae; genus Ancylostoma; species Ancylostoma duodenale. The sequence goes on along the minus strand of KN730275.1, from coordinate 7,495 downwards.
GACGAACTTGGTCTCTGAGGTGAGACACTGCCTTTAAGCTGTGCCAACGAATATGGTAGCGCTTAAAAGTGTCAAGCCCTTTCAGGGACATCGAGACGTGGCCCAGTGCCACAACCAAATATCGCAACCAAATCCATTGCAATCGCCTTCAAGGAAACATTTGAACAGACCTGCATGTCCGTAGCTGCTCTCTCCTCCCTACAGATGCCACACTTCATTCTGCATATGGATAGTGCATTACAAATGAAGAAAACGTAGACCGCATGAGGTCCTATTTGTAGTCTTGCTCGATCCTTATCATTGTTATTTTCACTGTACGGACTGTAAACACATATCTATCATGGAGAATGTTCGGCTCATTCACTGACATTTGCGGTAGATAAGTTAGTCTTACTGAATAGCACAGTAAATAAAGGACTGTGGAAGCAGATGATTGCCCCCATTTTCCAGCTTGAGTTGTCAAAGTCACGGGAATGATTTATTTATCCAGCGAATTTCTCGGCGGAAGTGTGCGTGTCGATTGCTTGACGATCTCATCTGGAACTTTTGTAGACGAGGTTACTTGGGAAGAAATAGTTGCTGCCTTAAGCATAGTGAAATTTCTGCTATGGATCGTGTCGATACGGTGTGATCTCTATGTAGTACCAATTCCACCAGTTGATGAAGTGTTAGGTGTCTTATTTGTTGCCATTCTTTGTGGTTGGCATGGTCCCGGAGTCGCTTTCCTTTGACGCTCCATTATTCCATGCTTTCGCAGGAAACAACTTTAGGAATATATGGATCTCTTATTAAATCAGTGCTTCATGAGCGTGTTGGAAGGTGTCTTCTAAACTGCTTAAGTCCCGCTCAGAAAAGAATTCATTACAATAGATTAGAACTGCTTTATTTTGAACAATTATTACCACATGTATCTTGAAGTGAAGTGAAAGTCGTCCTTCGGGCACGAGAATGCCAGGCAAATCGAGAACGACATGCGTCCACAATCAACGTGAGCATACTTGAGGTGATATTTTTGAGGCCTAAGCTCGAGCAAGAATTGTTGGAACTGAAAATAAATACATAGTTGCTAAGGAATCGTCGATTGAAAAAGAATGTCACCTCTAGGCAGTCAGCGCCTCGCACTCCATACTTTGCCATAGACAGTCCCTGATGAGGGAATTTTTCATCTCGTTCTAGATTTCGCTTATGGAAGTAAATTTTGTGGAGTTTGCCGAACTCGTTAAACTGAAACAGGGCAGGAACTGGAAGGAGAGTGTCGTGACAGAGAGAAAGATTACATACCACTTCGTCAAACTCATCATACATGTCTTCGAGCTCGTCTTGGTGATAGGGGCGATCGGACTCCAGTACTACATCTATGCTGTCAGTAGTAAACCGATGCGGTTTGGCGTACACCTGTACAAAAATGGTTACTACTGTAATGAACCACGATTTCTGCAAAAAGGTGTTCACTAGACAGGATAGGCACACCAATTGATTCTTGTGACACACCTTCCGTCCCAAGAATCGTTCAAGAGGAAAAGAGATATAACAGGGATTAAACCTTCATACTACACAGTACCCAATGGGATATTCCCAAAAATTCCATCATAACGATTGCCAAATTAGACATACCAGCCTGATCGTCCGCCTGACGCCGGACTCTTAGGTTTCTGTTCGTGCTCGCTTCGCTCGCTTTGCCACCGTGTGAAGTTTTCCTCACACCACGTCGACAATTCCACCTTCATCAGAACTCCCTTTTTTGCACCCTCGTGCTCTCTTATTCCGCTGCTTCCTTTCCATAGCTGTTCAACAGTCGGGTGATGTCCTTCCACCTTGTTTATGAGTGTTGGGCCTATCCCCATGCATTTCCGCGCTTTTGGACGCCGGCACAGCCTTATGACACCGTTGGACCCGTTTCCGGGCGTTTCCCCACTTTTGGACGTCGGCGCAACAATAACGCCGTTGGACATGTCCCCAGGCGTTTCCTCAACTATGGGCGCCGGAGCATTACTCTTACTGCTGTTCATCCGTTCAGTGGCAACTCTCCCCCTACCTGGTGCCGGCGCACCTCTAACATAGCTATAGGCTCGTATCTTATCACCTTCCTCATCACCTGTGCGGGAGCAACCCTCATCCGTGTCATCCTTTGTCCGTCTGGCTCCTCCACATTCGTTATAAAGGTATCCTACCCTCTTCTTTCCTTTTATACGGTCCTCTAATCATAGGCCTTTCTCATTCATTCCGACAGTGGTGAAAAAGAACTGTCAGCCACTAACATGTTTGAACATGACAAAAGTGACCCGAAACCACCTTAAATCAAGGTAAAAATCGAAATTTACCACATTTTCATACATAACGTGACGCACTTAACACAATGATGTTGGAAATTTTCCTTTTTGATGGCTGGTTCTCGTGCACAGATGCACACATACACATGAACTGCCAATTAAGAAGTAGGATTACAAGGAGTAATAATAGTGCGAACCAATGCAATTTTGAGGTATCAGCAAAAAGTATCGCCCATCCCCACTTAAATGCTTATTGGTACTGGAGAAAGTGGAGTTCACTCGATTTCATCAACGTGTTGCGCATTGCATAACACAAAATTTCATCCTTTTTCACGCGTCTCGGAAGGATGAAAATAGGTGACTCGAAGTCCAAACAGCTCAAATCAGCTTTGGAGCAGAAATCCGCCCTATTGACCAGGATAACCTTTCTTATTTTGCTCAATATAATTTAATGAATGAGACCTTATTTGCAACATAAAATGGAGAGCGCTGCATTGAATTTCAACCTCCGGAAGTGTACTAGAGCTTTTCTCACTGTTTCAGTCAGGTTCCGAGGCAACAGCGAATTTACGAGAAGAAACTTCTACCATGTTTCAGCATTATTCAAGATCTTCTTAGTACTGCAGTGAAATTAACTGCTAACCTCTCTCGGGACATATGATCTTGTTGTTATACTCCTCAATGTGGTAGTTACATTGTGATCACTGGTCTTGGCGACGTATCCCTGCGTTGCCTGCAAAGTTTCCACGACTCTATCAAGCATGATATCTTCAAGGATTGGAAAAGGGAGCTTTCTCGAAAAGTCGCTGTTCCTCAACCTCTGACATGCACATCTCCCTTTTTTTTACTACTTTGCGATAGCTGTTTGCGAAGACCACTTCAAGCGCAAAACTCAGCGTACCTGGCAAAGGATGATGAGGAGTAGGTAGTAAAGCATGTTTCGACTCTGCTTCTCCTCCACATTTGCACCACTTTTAAAGGAAATTTTCAGGCATTCACCTTTATTTGAGCATGACTAAAGCAATCACAGGATGACAAATCATTGGAGGCGTTTTCTTTTGTGCCGTCATGAAATTTTATGCACGATCAAAAACAAAGCACATATTATTGCAGCACTAAGCGAAAAGTCGCTAACGCTACGAAGTCGAAACTGTAATAATTGTGCATTCGAGAAGTCCTCGCAGATCGCTACCGTGATGATTGCTTAATGAACTGATACGTCGACATCAGAGTCTGTAGGTGTACATAATTTATAGAAGACCACTGGCTCTACTGGCTCAGTTGGACCCACTGCCTTCCCTCATTTTTGGACGCCGGTGTCGTGTGCAATATCCTGCCCGTATAATACTCTACCTAGTATACGAAATTCCCAAAGAGAGTGCAGCGTTTTATCATTTTCCTCACAATCAGACGCTCCTGAACCTCATCGTTAATAATACATAGTAACCAAAAAAGAGCACCCTTCACACTCAAACGAAACAGTACTATGACCAGCGCTAGGAGATGAAAGAAAGGAAGCGAAAGAGAGAAAAGCACATTCAAGTGCAAGTGTACTGATTTTCATATTTGTACTTCCTCAAACAGTACGAAATGTCTTTTTATATATCAGGTTGAAAAACCAGGTAAGACTCTGTCTTCGAGTTAATGGGTACGAAAAGTTGAATTGCTACTTTACCCTTCAAGTAGTGATTTCTATATCGAGCTGTTACAGACACTTTTATTTGCCAACGTTTCGGGCTTGATGGTGTAGAACATGAATTCATAAAAAATTGACCCACTTTCAGGCCTTGAAAACGGCGTGTTGCCGAAACGTTGGCAGATAAAAGTGTCTGTAACAGCTTGTGTGGCGAAACAAGTCAAGAAATATTATCTACAAAATGCCTTGGTTTTACGATAGCAGAACATGGAACATCTATATCGATCGTCATCTCTTACCTTATCTCTATTTCATCAAATGTAGGAAGTTGTTATGACTATTTTTGCGCTTTTTCGAGGCTGTACGACACACAATAGAGGTTTGACCGAATCTATTAAACAAAGCGCCGTAAGGGGGCTAGAGCGGCTAGAGATAGGGGGCGGCACTCATAGACACCGCAATCTTGAGGGGCAGACTGAGAGGCGAAATGGCCGATTTCTGTGGACTCAGACACGTTCGTTTCGGGACCCGCTATTACGTCACTGCTGGCTCTCCCGCATGCACGGGGTAATGATTTCATCATCTTCGCTCGCGGTCTCGCAGCATAGGAGTGAGCGAGTGTTTACAAGCTTTCAGGCTGCACAATGTACGCAGCAGGAAAACCCCCCTTTCACTGTTCCGACGCGATAGGCACCTCTAGTGAGAGATGGGTGACTTCTATGAGCGCTACAGCGTCTTGGAAGCTTGGTGGGGCTGGGCCTAGGCGGTCGCCCCGTCTGGTGGATGCTACTGTCGCATCTCCTGCTGAATTCTTGCAGCGATTGTGCAGTCAGGACATGCGCGCGTTTCGAGAAAGCTTCTGCACCAATACACAGAGTAAAGACTTACTATATCATCAAGGCATGACCTTGTGTAACCATTCAACAAATAGTTGATCAAAATCAACAAATACTTAGCCCAAATTTCTGAATAACTCCCAAGCCTTTACCATCCATTACTCTCGAGATATACAAAGGGCACGGGTGCTCCGATAGAAAACAGGTGTGCTGTGGCTCAATAGTGGTGAAAACGCTAGGATAAGGCTTCGCCGATGGAGACGAGATCCGGTTTGGCCCAATTGTGAGGAAATACACCAGAATAAGGGTTGACAGTTGACCTGGCTGAAGAGCCCACTGTGGCCCAATAGTGTGGAGCACACCAGCATACAGGTCCGCCATTATAGGATCGGTTCGCTCTGCTTCGATAACGTGGAGAACGCTATGATATGAGTCCACCGATGGAGTAAGGGTCCGGTGTGGCCTAATAGTGAGGAAAACACCAGAATGCTGATTCACCGATGGAGAATAGGCCTGCCGTGACCCTATGCTGTGGAGGACGCCAGGATACGGGTCCACCGATGGAGAAAGGGTTCGCCGTGGCCCAGTGGTGTGGATAGCACCAGGATAAGGGTCCGCCAACATAGTATTGGTCCGTTGTGACTCAGTAAGGTGGAGAATACCAGGATACGGTTCAGCCGACGGTGAACTGCTTCATTGTGGCCTAACTGTGAAGATGATGCCAGAATACGGGTCCACCGATGGAACCCGCCAGGATACGGGTCCACCGATGGAGAAAGGGCCCGCTGCGGCCCAGTTATGTGGAAAACACTAGGATGCGATTTCGCTTTGGTCCAGTAGTGTGGGGAACGGCAGGATACAGTTCCACCGATGGAGAACGCGTCTGCGTTGGCCCGGTAGTGAGGAATAAGCACGAATACGCCATACGACGGAGAACGGACTTCTCATACTCATACTCAACTCATAAGAAGGGCTTCATGTTTGGGCCCATTTAAAGATTGGTTCTGCTTCTTCATCAATTTTCTAGAGATTTGGCAAGTGCGAAGCTTTTGCACATGCCTCAAGTGGCTGCCTCACCGCACTTTCTAGCGTCCCGAAGGGGCGCTAGTCCTCTTATATAAATCGTGGTAGTGCAACAAAATTTTCTGGAGCGCAGGCAGTGGGGGGATCAGCGCAGGACTCAGCTAGACAGTGCTCGCGGGGATGCGAAGCTGACGGCTCATTCGGCCGATGTTTCGTCATAGGTTCATAGACGTAGTGGAAGTCGGGTACATTCAGGATCTCGCGGTGGGACCAGCGTCTAGCGGTCTCGAGCCCTCCGGGCGAGACAGTGCTTACAACGATCTTACTTTGCATAGCAGCAATGTACGGAGTAGAGCAGCCCCCTGTTAGCGCTTTGCCACTAACTGCATCCAATTTTGAAACGTTGGATGGCAATCATCTCAAAAGCATAGATGCATGCCATCTATGAAGGTGCCGTAGTGGAATAAAATTTGGATATTTATTCGAATGCTCGAGTGTTCAAGAACTCGAATAATCGAAAACTCGATGGTTCCGTAATGTTCGAAAATTCGAGGGCTCAGGATTATTCGAAAATTCAAATTTTTTTTCAATTCTTTTTTCTTCCAGAATTAAAAATATTGTGAGACCAAAAGGCCGAAAATCCAAACACTTGGAGTACTTGTGCTCCACAGTTATGCTGCTATTTGAGCTAGCTACAGAAGAAGCGTTGCAATTGAAATCCCAGGCCAATTCATAATATCATATTAAATGATTAATTTATCTGAAGAAGTGGAGCGAAGCCACACATAAATCAATAAAAGAACACAAAATCACAGCATTCACCACTAACGTATCAAATCGATTGAGCAAAACAAACAAACACAAACTAACAGAACTTTGATCCATTTTTTTTTACAAAAACCTGCGAATGTCTTTGCACGAATTCACAAGTTGCCAAACTATTGGGGACATTCGAAGGGAAACGAAGTGATCGGCTGGCAGAGCCGGTCCGATGCCGCCAACTCGATCGAACTATCCCCTACGCTGATCCGGCTGATCCGAATGATCCTGAATCTTGGAAATTCGACTAGTCACACCTTGAAAACGGTTACGTTTTACATGGTATCACCTTCATAGAACGGGACAATAATTAGCAATAAGGGTTCAGAACGAACAAAATCTTAGGGGAACTTCCGTGGGCGCCATCCTTGAATAACGGCGGAAAACACTGCATTGCATAGATCTTCTATGTTTCGTTAAATCGCAAAAATTGGTGAATTTTAGCAATCTGCTGTACTTTATAGTTGTTACGCAAAGCACAGGATACCCTTGAGAGGCAAACAGCGATCGATCCGTGAAGTGAGCCAGATAATAAAAGTTGCAATTATGCAAGTTGCTATGTCCAGATTCTACCCCACGTTCGTAGCTTCGGACGCAAGGGTAACTCATTAACAAAGGCTAAGTATTGCTAACGTTTTGGCTAACCTATTTTCTATTTTCCTAGCTTTCTTCTGATTTAATTTTAACACTATCTCGTTGACTCCATTCTTTTACGTTAGAGTTCGCGCGCTATTTCTTTGCTTCTTCCCCTTCTAGCGCACATATCAAATCAGACTTGGCCCAGATCTTTCTTCGCGCTGCTGTCTAGAACAGTTGTTTTCTGGGTGCTTCCACATATTTTCAGCAGTTAGGCTATTTGGAAGGGGTTGTTGACTGAGCTCTGTCATGTTATGTTTGAAAAGTCTGAAAAC
>KN730274.1:2765-12996 GCA_000816745.1 Ancylostoma duodenale | reverse complement strand
ATGAATGAATGAATGAATGAATGGAATGAATGAAGTGTGTAGTGTTTACCTACATGAACTACTCGAACATTCCTCGACTTGGCTGTGCCGATTTTTCTTCGGCCAAAATTCCGTTGAGTTCGCGGAATGACTGTGCTGCATCCCTACCCTTCCCGGAGTGGTAGAGCATGAGATGGTGAATATGGATAAGGTTTTCGATTGCAGCGCTACTATACGAAAGAAGAGGAATATTTATATGGAAAAACCGTTCAAGAAGCGTTAATTTCGAAAGAGAAAAGGAGTCGCGAGAAAAGCCGCATTAATTATGCACCAACCTAATAAATGTTATTCTGATTCTGAGATACGTGGGGGAGTGGGGAAGAGGCGGGAACGAGGCGTGGCCAGGATTTACTTTATAAAATAGATGAATATTTTGTATTAGCTCATTCTTATTGTTTATCTTTGTCATTTTTTTGAAATATTTATTATTAATCAACTCCTGCGTTCGGCACTAATATGTAGGTAGTCGCTGCACTCCACGTAGTGTTTAGCACCCTAGGGCCAGCAGCCTCGATTCCGATGGCTATTGATTTTGGGCGGAGCGTCGCTGCCTCACTGTTGCACGAACCACCAGTAGTCAATATGTATCAAAATGATATGGAACGGACGGCAGCGACGCGAGGTGCTATACTTCATGTGGAGTATAGCAGCAGCTTTAGAGCGGAATTCTCTTCGATTAAAGCATGAGCTGTTGTTGAGGGAATAATGTAATAAATATACTAAGCATTCGAATAATCGTTTTCAATTAAGTCGAAAATTGGAATGTTTACAAAAAGGAGAGGCCTACTGTCCCAGACAAAAGAAAAGGCCTATGTAAACAGCCAATAATGTCAAACTAATTGGAGAAAGATATGAAAAAGAGGAACAGCACGAGTGTGAAAACGAGAAGGGCAGTTTTTGTTTCGATGGCTCATGTAACAGGCCGAATCGTGACAAGTCTCTTCGTCAATCATTCGCCGAACCACTGGAATCGGAGCCGAGACGAATAGCACCACATCAGCTGCCGCCAGCACTTCTTCGGAAAACGGCTCGGTGCTTAGCAATGAGCGACAGGAATGAGCCGGTCCGGAATGTTCGACTGGTCAGAAAAAGTAGGTAGACATGTGGTTGCTGGGCACTTCATGATGGGCGCTGAAAGCTGGCGAAACCGTCATGAATGTGAGATGGCGTTCCTCTAGGAAGGCGAATCCTCGACATTTATGGGCCTTTTTCAGGGGATTTGATGCTTGAGGCAGACGGTTGTCGACGAATTTCATGCCATGTACCTTCCTCGAGAAAGTTTGGTGCTGCCCAGCGTGTGTGTAGAGCAGTAGGGTGAGTAGGGTGACCAGTTGCACTGGAGAAATGAGGCTTCTCTCCACATTGCAAGAGAATCTGAGAGTTTTCAGCGCCCCCGAGTTAGACGTGGGTCTCGGCTGGAAACTAGTTGGAGGCGATGACGTAGACTGAGTATAATATGTGGCTTTCGTGAGCACTTCTAGCGCATTATGGACCTTACAACTGTCTTGCTGCTCCAGACAGATACTACTTCTGGAAGACTATGAAGAGATATAAGCACTGTTGCAGGTAATTCTTGTTGTATTAAGTGAATAATGTCTTGAAAGCGCCGATGCGAGATGCGTGAGTCTAGCGCGCGTGCGTGCGTATACGTGGTAAAGACCATAAGCTCTGACGTAAATAATAGCTCTATACGCTATTGCATGGATTCTATGTTCCTGGAGGAAGCAGTTGCAAAAAAATAAATCGGAATCGAGGAAGGTTATTGTCAGACACCTGAATGAAATTCATGGAAACGTGGAGGATGTGAAGCGCACGATGAATAAGTCTCCACTTAGAGACTTCGAAGGAGATTACACCTCCTTCACACTTACGCCTCCTCGCAACGTGGGGAAGCTCCCATTTTGGGAAAGTTGCTCTCCTCACTCGTAATTTCTACAAGAACAAAAAAAAAGATAAGAGATAATGGCGAATTAGGATGATTCATTTCGGCAATTGAGTGGAACACGCACACATTACTATATTTGGGGATAAATAACATATTAGATACATTTGAACCGCTCCAGAATAAATATTGAGGATCTTGAGGGTACCTTTACTACTGATGTAATTATGAGGTCTTTTTTCTCCACCCAATAGTAAGAACGAAAAGGAGATCAGGTATTTTTTGCTTTTGTTTTTTGTTTTTGTTTATGACAGAGTCTGGAAAAACCCGCTCCAGCTTTCCATGTTTTCCCAGGCCTTCTCTGTGATTATACAATACGTATTTGTGCAGATCGATAAATTAATAAGTAAACTCCGATGTGAATGATAATCGCCTTCAGGCCGCCCAGCACAGTATCTTGTTGATGATCAAGAAACGGCAGCGGAAAAAAGAAGAGAAGAAAAGGAAAAAAAGCCGAAAAGAAATGAAACGACATATAACAGATTTAAGCGGCATAACCCTGTACTGAAGGAAACTAACAGTGATAACGCTGATGAAGCAGTACGTGCATTGCACACAGGCTTAAACTGGCACTCAACAGAATAAGAAGTGTTTCCATGGACACAAAGTCCTATCGTCGGCTTCATACTCGATCGCTACGTACCAGAAATAGGCGAAAGATATCCGGAGACACTAACGGATAAATGATAGTGCAGGAGATTAGATACTGTGATGACTGCATGTCGGGGTATGAGCTAACTTCTTGCATCACTTTTGCTGGTCGTTTTTAACGTAGAATGAGAAAAACGGCTTTTTGCAATGCCAGCACTAGCAAGCTACCATGACCTCATTCCTGAGGTCTGGATGAGAGTTGGATTTTTGTGAATTATAACCACCCCTTTCTCTCCTAAGGGGAGGGGGGGGGGGCGACAATTAGTTACCCGAGGTTTCGGGTGAATTCTAGAGTTATATTCTATTGGGTGTGTTATTTGGGTGAAACCGATTGTGGCAAATATCCTACGGCGCAGAACTACATATCTCTGGGCTGTCGGAGAGCTTTAAGCTCTTCCCATTACACAAGAATCGGTGAAATCAAGGGTTCAGGAGCGAAAATGAAGTCGTAGAGTGATTTATAACAGGATAATAGAGTTGATAGGTTTCTGAGTTTTTTTCCTTATCTGGAAATAATCTTCTGATTGTGAGTTTCTTCCCCAAAATCTTCCTCTGTTTCCTTCGTCTTCAGGCCTAGATGATTATTTTCGTTCCTTTAGTTCGTATTTACCATGCTTGGTACATGCATTCGGCATGTGGTAAACAAATATGTCAAAAAATAAATAAAACAATAAAAAGAGCACGTGTGAGCAGCGAGAACCTGACGGCAGTACGACTGGTGGAGGAGGAAGCAGTAAGGAACGGCAAGTTGTGGATGTTTGTGGCGGCATGGGAAATCGCATTAGGCGAGATATGGCTCGTAGGAGACGCACAGAATCCCTCGAAGAAGTAGATACTCCCTACTATATTACTACATTCTTGTATTATATATGCCACAATTATTATATATGTTGCTACATTACTATGCTACAATATTACTACCATAATATGTCTGATTTTTTCTCGAAAGAAAAAATAAGAAATAGAATAGGTCGAAATCATTAAAATCGTGAATACGTACGATTAAACAAAGAAAAGTGTTAAGGTGACGTCCCCTCATTCTAATGCCAAGAGGTAGACGAACGAGAAAGTAGGTTTATTTATAATTATTATGAAGCATATTGTTATTGCTTGCTACTACACATCTATCTGGAGTATATTAAGGTTCTTCCAGCAGAGGAAAAGTAGAGAAGCATTTTAAAGGTTTTTGTATGATAAATCAAAATGAAATTATAGTGCTCTTAAAAATGAAAAACTTACAAAACCAAATGTTCTATGTTCTACAACGTCAACATTCGTAATAGGAAGTAGGTTTAAATGTTCATGATTATCCATTTTTATGTGATGCACAATTAGCCTAAATGATTTTCTGTTACATCATGTATGTAACTGAAGAACAATGACGGTATGCAGATAAATAAAGGAATAAATAAATAAAAATTACGGAGCAGTCTTTACAGGACTGATAATCAATTAGAAAAGACATAGCGATAACATCGGCCAGCACTTTTTTGCTACTGTTATCGTCGTAATATTTCCCAATCAATCGAAGGAAACACTCTGTTTATTTAGGATGTAAGACTCTATGCATGCCTTCCAATTTTAAGAAGAAGGCTTTAGAAGAAAACAATTCAAATGAAAGGCACGCAGAAACTGCGTGCATATCAGAAGCGATATCCGAATTTCCTAGACAGTCGAGCTTTCCTTGAAGAATTCGGAGACTTAACAGGTAAAAATAGACCTGTTTTCTTCAGATATCACCATATTTTTATGACCAACTGCTTGAAAAGAAAGGGCTACTGCAATAATCTGTTTAAAATCGAACATAGTTTGAACCTTTCCTTATTCAGCAGAGAAAGGAGCAAGACGAAAATTGGTTATACAGGGGGTGGAAAAGTTGAGCGAACGTTGAACAATAATTGGTGGCCCCTCTGCATTATTTACATTATTAATCTACTAGATGAGTAGTAAATAATCAGTGAATAAATGAATTAAAGATGAAATAAACGAGCAAATAAAGCATCCAATGTCAGGATTTTGCTGCATTTCTGCTTAGCATTTGCAGTTTCAATAAGGTGAAGATGATGAAAAATGGCTGAAGAAAATGGTACCCCAGTCGAAAAAATTGTTCAGGATCTGGAATATTTACGCAGAGCGGTGAGCAGAAATTTTCGAATGATTCGTCGATTTGGCCAACGATAGCGGAGGCTAATACTCGGAAGAGTTTTGTTTTTATTTTTCATTTGATAATACCCTAACAAGGTGTGCCTAACCGTGCAAAACACAACACACTAAAAAAGGAACCGACACATACTGAACCCTGAAAACTATGGGAAATAAGAAAACTAAAACCTAGAAATAACCCGGAATCATTATTTTTCTGTGTTCATCTGTTCTCATACCATCGCCAATGTTACTGCATGCATTCGAATATTTGAATGATTATACGAATTCCATTCGATTTGATAGGCACTCTATGTAAGAGCAACATTTCATCAGCAAACAATCAAAATAGCAAGTCGTAGGGGGGCGCCACTCGGAAGAGAATAATTTGGCGGATAGAGGCAGCCGGCTGCAACCCGAGAAGCGCGGCCGTCGACGACGGCGGCGAGTCCGGAAGGGCGCCGGCCGGTGAAGTGCATGTCAGCTGGGGTCGAGGGCCGAGGTGCCGACGGCAGCGCTTAAGTACGTAGTCCTCATGATGCTGCTGCTCTCCGCCGCCGAATCAATACGAGAACGCGTGCTGCTCTGCTCGTCTACTCGTGCTCCTTCGCTTTTTATTCCTCTTCTGCCTCTTATCAATCCCAGACCACCAAACGCGCGTGCCCCAGCGAGTTATAGGCTGATTCGACGGGGATGGCAGTTGGAGAGGAATTGGAGCAAAAACAACACCGAAACACTGCAGTACTCGTCTAGATTTAATGGACAATATGTGTGTTTGTGCTCAAATGCTCAACTTTGGTTGTTTTTGAGAACAGAATACTACTTTACACTAAGGTTTTGCACCTCGGGCCCTCGTGCTCCTGGATTCCGAGTTGCTCATCGTCGCTCCGGGAAACATTTTGTGAGCGGATGAAGTACGTACTAATACTCGCCATTGTCAATCGCTTCTTTTCTCAAGCATATCCTCTATCTGATCCTATTATATTACGTTGACGGATTATCTGAGTAGACATGCCGGCCTGCTGTGACTCTGTCATCTATTTGGTTTTGTTCAGGCGCACCAATTGAGTGCACTAAATAATTTTAAAAAAATAAATGAATAAAAATGAACTTGTTCAAATCCGGAGCGTCAAAAATCATAAAATAGGCGGAGAAAACTGGCGCAATAAAACTCTTTAGCGAGATTCATCAACTTTCCCAAAAAAATTCTAAATTCCCTACTGTTCCCTGGTCACGATTAGGACTGATTGGACGAATTATAAGAGTGATTTATACTAAATGCGTTCGTCAGTCGCACAACGGATTCACTCATCCACTTGTGATGGACTTTTCCTAGTGACCGGTCAACTCGGCATATACGAATGAAGGTATCCTACGACCGCAGCAGGACAGGAAACACTCGCGTTTCACTTGCGTCTGAGTTGCGTCAAGGTTGGACTGAGCGCATCCCACATCATGTGGACGCACTTATCACACACAAGCATCAAATCCGAATAGCGAGTAGAACACTACCTTTAGGGAACCGCCATGAATCTCGCCACAGAGGCCACAAATCCACTGGTCTTTGATGGCTAGGCATGATCACTTGAACGCTAAGAAGGCGTAACGACTAGCGAAGGCAAAGCCAAACGAGGATGGAACCCGTTGGTCTTAAAAGCAGCATCCATGGAATCTTTTGTTTCAAATAGTTCGGCGTATTCCGGTGGTACCGAATAGCTTCTTTTAAATCTCTTGCTCCTGTGATGTGCTACGGGTGTGGCCGAGTTGCAAGAGCCATGGGATGAGTACCGAGATCAAAAGATCGATAGAGTCGCCTTTTCACCTACTGAACCTTCACGCAATCACTTATTTTTTCTTCTGAACTGCAGCCTCTCAGCGCTTCATCGAAAGGGATCATCATTGGAAAATGTACATCAGTCAACAAAGGCGTTGCTTGAGAATCAAAACATCATGGATTACTCTAATGGAGGAAGAATGATTTAAAATTGAAATTTCGACAAAACTAAATACAACAATAGTCGAACCTATAAACCCCATGAAATGCTACAAGGAAAGGGTCGTGGGTTACAATACAGCAAAAATTACAGAAAAAAACCAGCAAGCGGACCCACAGTGGAAAAAAGTGCGGTGAATTTTACAAGGTTTGCAGAAAAACAGCTGATTCTTCTACGCTTGGCGCAGCAAAAGAGAGCACGACAGGCACGGTAACTCGTCCAAAGTTATCGCCATCACAGAAGACTACTTGTTAAAGAGTTGAACGCAGGGCACTTCCGCTGCTCTTCTTCTGCGAAAACTCTGGATCGTGCTGAAGGTCCTCGTAAAGTGAAAATCAGAGAGGCGAAAGTTTCCGTGGGTGCCGCCTTTAACGCGGAAGACGCTCTTGGTACAAACTACAGGGTTAATGAGTTTGTGGGGTTGTTCCAAAGTGTAGTATGTTATTATAGTAGAGACGGCCGATGGAGTGATTTTGTCTACAATTACGACCGTACTGGTCCCATAGATGGGAGGACGTCACAGGATGCGTCTGGAAGGAGATTTTACTAAGTGGCAGTAAAGAAAAATCAAAATAAAAGGAACCACACCACATACGTATCAAAATTTGTAGAAAAAAGTGCAAAAATTAGTTTGATCAGTTCCCGTTAAAGGCAGCAAGAGCCGAAATCCTCGACTTCGAGCTGAGGTGCGGGTAGTGAAGCACAGACTCACCACATCACAAATGTGAAACGAACACAGACAATTATGGCTTACCTGCAGAGAAAATGGAACATTCGTCGCGAACACGCCTGGCCGTCTTCACGTGCGGACGAGTTTGCCCCGGCCCCAAAAGCCATTGCAGCGCCTGGTTTGGCGCATGTGCTGAGTGCTCCTGTGAATTAAACGCATTTCGTGGTCCCTTTGCGCCAAAACCACGCGCCGCAATGGCTTTTGGGGCCGGGGAAAACCCGTCCGCACGCCGCGACGAATGTTCCATTTTCTCTACAGGTAAGCCATCATTGTCTGTGTTCGTTTCACATTTGTGATGTGCTGGGTCTGTACTTCACCACCCGCACCTCAGCTCGGAGTCAAGGATTTCGGCTCCTGCTGCCTTTAAGATTCTCTTTAAGAATAAATTTTGATAGTTAAATTAAATTGGGATAGACAAGTCGAAATACGGCCTATAGAGATCGCAAAATCTCAAAACCGTCTAGGAAGAATGAATTGTGAAGGAAATGATTGTGAAGAAATTAGACTATCATCTTGGAAGGATTCGGGATACCTTAAATTTATAGGCTCGAGCTAGTAGAAAGCGTCATTCAGTGTGTCGTCACTACCGTGGGAATACGTGAATCTTTCCGTTTTCATGAACTACAGATGACTAAGAAAGTAATTAATCACGTCATTTAAGTTTCTTTTTTTTGCGAAGCGTCGACCGTGCTGTCATGACATCAGTGGAATCTGTTTGTGTCAGAGCTAAGCGCTTTTTATGTCTACATGTTTCAACGAATTCGTAAATAGTGTGATATGACAGAAAAGAGCACTTTCGCACCCTCAGAACTTTCAGCTCTTTGGGAACCCATAATGTTGCAATAGCCAGGCACTAAAGAATTAGTACACAAATTAAGGGAGTTCATGACATCTCCTCATTGGTGTTTACAAGCCAAAAAATTGACTTGCTCCGAAAATTGACTCTTGGCTAAGAAAAGCACAGTTACGGGATCCATGAATAGCTCCGGGAAAGTTCTGATCTACTCGCTCTTTCAGACAAGTTCTCCAGCCGAAGGTGGACACACCTTGTCCGAGCGATGCGCCCCAATCAAAGTAATGGTAGTAATGACAAGATAGCCACGCTTTATTCGATAAACTTCCTCATTCCGGATAAGCCGGAAGCTGAGGGCCTTCATGGGAATGTCCGCGAATTCAGCCCTACTGTAAGTACACCCAGCTGGTTCTGATAATTTCTCTTGAATGTTAGCGACAAAGTTCTGAGAAAAAACTCTGGGTCAGCCTTTTTGCCATCTTGGGCTTGAAAAAAAGAAGGACAAACCTCGTTCACAAGATGTCTTCTGTCACACCAACAGTTTACTTATTACCTCAGCTCAAAACAAAGCTGTTCCTCACAAGAAAAGAACGCTAACACCAGTCTTCTATGTGTTGTGCAACCGCTGCGTTAAGTACGCGTGTGATAGGTGTTATTTAACTAACTGTAAGTAATTCGGATGCTACAGGAGCAGGTTTTGTGTCTAGGAGCGCTTTAGAGTTCCAGCGAGGGAAATGGCCCACTCAGGCATGGACGGCAACGGTAACAGGAACTCGCCAAGACAGATCTGCATGACGAGAAGCCGGAATCGATAGCATGTGATGTGATTGATAAGTTATCAGCCGGACCCGGCGACTTCCGCTTCGCACACATGCCGTGCGCAGCTGTTTTTATCGGAGAAAACGCCCTAAACAGGCAGAGAGCATGCTGGACATGCACCGTGCCATCACAGGCATGTAAACATTTGGAGTTATACATTAACTCCAGAAAAAGGGATGCAAATCGAACAGTGATTCAAGCACTACTCGAGAAGTTGTATACTGTTTTGAAGACGCAGGTAGGTCCTTCACCTAGCAGATACTATTTGAAGTTCTAACCAGTCACGGACTCCCGCCAGGCTCTCTTTTCAAAGAAATCTCATGGTTACTCGTATTCTTTGTCGCGAAGATCGTGCGCTTATTGCAAAATTTCAACCTTCTACCTACACCTCAATAATGCGGTTGAAAACACCACCTTCGATAATTTTGCCCTCTCATGTTTTGCTCTAGTACTAGCTTTACCACTATGGTAAGAACAAATGCAGTGATCAATTTTGTCAGATTCTAAGGAAAACACAGTTTTAGCCTGCCCATTTTGACACAGGGTAGGAGTGGAATGAGATGGGAAGAAAAGGAAGTTTTGGTTTAATTTAGCAAGGTTTAATTACCCAATTTTGAGTTTATTTTATTAATCTCTAATATTGGGTTATTTTATTAGTATTTGGTTTCTCCAATGATACATATTTCTGTATGGCCCTAAGAGAAGTCCAAAGATCCCCCACATTGATGAGTTTTTTCATAGGTTTTTGAGTACCAGAGGAACTCCTAGACTTTCTGCTAAACTTCGAGCTTAACTTCCATATAAAGGAGCAGTACAAAACGAAAGTTGAGATGCTTCCTTTTCATTTTTTTCTGGTTTTTAATTTTTTTTTAGATATTTCACTATGTTAGATTCACTGATTATACCAAGACCAAGATGGAAAGACAGCGATTACAAGCAAAAACACATGTTCGTTTAATTCTACAATTTATTCGATTTTGAAACACACCTAATGATCTTGGGAGTGTCGAGAACTTCGACCGTGAAACTTTCTTAAAACTAATGTGACCATTGTCTAGGCTCTGAAGCACCATGAAAATTATCGAACAAGAAATTGTAGAATTCTTCCGTCTTGAAGCCTC
>KN730273.1:2401-14647 GCA_000816745.1 Ancylostoma duodenale | reverse complement strand
AGAATAGGAGCAACGTTCGCCTAGGCTGCAACAGCCACTAGCAAAATACCTACACAAAACACGACTAGAATTTACTGCATCTGGGGACATAGATGACCTGGAAAAAATTAATACACTCATTGATCCTAAGTAATCATTCATTGATTCTAAACGATCAAATGCGCACACTCCAACAGTTTCTTTCTCAAGTAACAATCCAGTCGTGTGTTTGTCTGCTAACCTCTATTTCTTTCTAACTAAAGGAACGTCATAATGTTATGGTTCTCATTCACGTCGTAATTTCAAGAAGCTTGACAATAATTGTGCACTGAAGAGGCTGATAGCGGCATGCATTTCAGTTTCAAAACTTTGTATGAAGAATGTGACCATGTAGTCCTATGGTTGAAAACTTAGCATGTTTGCAAATCTGTCAGCTCCATGGACGCTCACTATGAGTAACGGTACTGACGATGATAACGGTGTTTACATCGACTGTCAATTACAAGGAAAAACTTTGTGAGTTATAGTTCGTCGTTTTGCACAAAATTAAGGGTAATAAAAAGTCTCATGAGGAACGCAAATAGATAATTAAAGAAGCAGGATCGTTTTAGAAATTACGTAAAGAAATTTAACTGCAAAACTGAGTAGTAAAAAGAGTACGTTCACTCAACAAATACATAAAAAAAGGCAGAAGACAAACGGAACACGTGCACCAGTATAGACTAAGACTGCGAAAACACGCGTTAGCAAGAAGAAAGGCAAACAAGTTCAATTATTATATAACTTTATTCTACAAATTGAAGGCCTTTAACCGCATATATGACTCGTAACGCGTCCGAACGACGACCAGAACTTAGTGAAACATATTAATATACAATGTGTACAACAACTAAGCTTCATAAAGCAACTAGCATGACAATAAAACATCTCAAATTAAATAAATATGTGGTAGTTACGTTAGTTCAGGTAATGCAGTGAAAAGCTACGTATGTGAGCCATTAAAAAATAATTGTACAAAAAGTTGTTACGCCTCCGAGGGTTTCAGGAAATGGTACACTAAAAAAAGTTGGATTTAGATTAATAAATGTAATAAAAAGGGTCTTTGTATTAACACCCACCTTCTTCTCTTTCGAATTAGAATTTGCCGCAATAGGCCTTCCGTTTCTATATGTTGTTCGCTCATATGTAGCTCGACTGTAATGGAAAGATTTTAAAAAAGAAACCTATAGAGATATAGATAGACTAGCAAATTCGCTGAATGATGGGATAATCCTTTAAATTTTAAGAGTCCCAAGTAAAGCTACAGTGGACGGCAGTGGTGGTGGCCCATCCATGGCCCCGAGAAGGACGCTGCGCGACCGCGCTGCGGACGCTCTAACCGCTCAGACAAAAGTGCCGTGTGAGCGGGCCGCGGTAGACCGGGACGCGGACACATTTTGCGGCCCGCTCGCACTGTTGTCGCAGCCCGCCCGCACGGTTGTCGTGGCCCGCTCGCACGGGATTTTCCGTGCGAGCGGGCGCGACAGCCGCGCGGGCGGGCTGCGACAACCGTGCGAGCGGGCCACGACAACCATGCGAGCGGGCTGCGACATGGCTGCGACCCGCTCTACCGGGGCCCGCTCACACGGCATTTTGTCTGAGCGAGTTTTCTGCTGCTGTTATGGTATTTCTAGCAGCTTTTCTACCCGATTTTAAGGATTCGCGACCAAATCGGGAAGAAAAGAGCCTAGAAATACCACTAAGGCGACAGACGACACCGATACCGGAGCGCGCGGCGCGGTCGCGCTGAATCCTTCTCGAGGCCGCAGATGGGCCACCGCCATTGCCGTCCACTGTATATGTTTTACAAGAAGTACCTAGAGTTGGTTGGAGAATATTGTGGTGCTGGTGGCGGAACCTCCTGACGATTTGATTCTTTGATTCTCTCCCTCTCAGCTTCTTGTCGAGCAAGCTCATCTTCGCATGCTTGCATTTCTTGAGCCAGCAAGAAACTAAACGTCGTTCAGTTTTTTGGAAAGATACAAATCTGCCCCCATTCTATGAGATGTATAGCGAAAATGAAATTGAACATTAAACGAAAACGGAATATAATATCATTAACTGGATTATACATGGTCAATTGTAGCACCCAGTCACATCTTGCAAATGGTCTTCAATTTAGTAGATTCATAGCCATACGGGTGATCACGGTGATCTGCACGCAGCCAGCCAACCCCGAGAATCGAAATTATCTGCTTTGATGAGAATTTTCCTAACATTGACCGCTATGAAGGATTAAAATCCAATGAAACTCCAGCAGCCAGCAAATCATTCCGAAAATCGAAAGATGGTAGCTTTAAATCGCAGCCTCCGCATTGCAGTGACCGTCATGTAACACTAACCCGAGGAAAAAAACTGTAACGACAACTCATTTGGATAAACTAGAGGGTTGTTACGATAACAACATGCGTTTTGTGTTTAAAAACTTTTTTTTGCGGTGAATTAGTCAGTTTGGAGGTCGTTTCTGGACATTTTCTTGAGACGATGTTCAACGAATCATTTTTGATTCAGAACTGAGCCAAGAATAAATGTTACGACATACTGGCTGCCTCGGGTGGCTACCTCATTCCTCAGCTCATAATCATCTGGATTGTGTTGGTTCGGGCGGTACCCGAGACACAATCATGGTCACTACCACGGAATTTGGACTTGCAGGAAAAACATTCCAAAAAATAAGGGACTTGAGGCTGCGAAGCCCAGTGCTTGCGCCGGAGCATATGAATATTGTCGGATCAAACCTTGCCTTTTGTTCAACGTGAAGTAATGAACATAAATTCTATGGCATCCGTCAAAATTACTCTTAAATTTTTTTCCGTAACCTTCCCGTTTTGATCGCGATGCTGCGAATCCCCGAAGATATGGATAATTGAAAGTTATCATAACAAGTCCATTTTTAATACACACCAAAAAGCACTCGAGTATAAAATAGCGTAAAAGAAACATGACCAATGAATATGGGTAACCTTACTCCGCTTCGGTAGAGCATATCCCTTGCAAGTCATTAGTTGCGCTGGAAGGAAGAGGGCTGATTTTGAAGTCACCATCAAAGAAAAGTGAGCTCCCATCTACAGTGTTGAAAGATTCCCAGACAACGCCGGGCTCGTTCACGTAACCACTATCTGACACCAGGAGATAGAGAAGATCCTAAAGAAGGAAGTTGGACAAGGTTCCAGTGCCATGACCTCTTGTTGAAGCATGGAAATTGGCAGAAATATGTTGGAGTAACAACACTAGGACCAAACTAACCTTTCTTTTGTGTATGGTGTGAAAATGGTTGTTACGAAACAGCACGGCCAGCTCTCCATCACGCATCCCTTCCATGAGTGCTACCAAACCATGATAAGTCAGCTGTGATATATTTTCACTGAGAAACTCCTCGAAAAGGAATCTGTTGGGGTCATTCTCGTCACAAATCCTTTCGACCAGCTGATTGTAAGTCAACTCTCCAATGGCATTCTCTGAAAAGAAGGATACTAAAAATAAGGGCAGTGTCTCACTCCTGAACAAAGTTACACTCGCCAATACGTGATCTCCTTTTCATCAACAACGAAAAGACGTACGGATTTCCACGAACTGAGGATCAGGAAGCCAACCATGATATAAGTTAACACGAAGGAGATCGAATAATGAAAGAGCCGGTGTGAATTCGAAATCGGTGACATGACGAAATCTGTAACAACGAAGCTCAAAAAAACACTGCTTGCAATCACCATCAATCAGAATAAGTCAAAGATGTCCGTTCCCCCGTTACGAGTGATAAGGATTGTATTTAGCTTATTTTTATTTTGTTCTTGTCATTTTAATGTTGTTTTCAATACATGGACGGACGTTACGATGAGTTCTTCGTAGGATGGTGACATGTATTCTACTACTGCTGTCGTCAAAATATTGGATTTGCGGTGCTCCTACTCAGACAATAACAGCCTGCGGCCCGCGCGCATTAGATGTCAAGCGTGCGATCGGACACCGTTCACGCCGATGGCACGATGATAGTATGTGATAGTACAGGTGCGCGGGCCCCACGCTTGGTTAGTCGAGAAGTTTCCATGCTGATACGGCACAATTGGCGTGCTTCAAATCAGCGAGCGGCGTCCTTTCAGCGTGTCATCGGCGTGACCAATGTCCGAACGCACACAGTTATTGTCTGAGTACGTTGCTAATTTGACCATGCCTCGGCATATTGAGTATAAGAACTGACAGAAACATCCAATATTTGTGAAAAAAAAGTGTTTTAGTTGAAAAAAAAACTTGGTTAACTGTGAGTGGAAAGAGAAGGGACAGAAAAGGTATGTCAAGGAATAAAAGAAACAAGTATGTAGGTCCAAATTTACCATAACGATTGTAAACAGGGTCTTGATGCAACATTAAAATGAATATGCGATGACTTACCTGATGTTGACATCAAGGCCCTTCCCAAGATCTGGAAGCAGATTTATCACATCATCCAAATTCCTGTTGTAGTTACTTTCCACGTGAGTATTCATGTTATCGGGTCTCATTTGTAGTAGGGTATCCGCAACCTAAATTATAGCACCATAGCTAGGCCACTGAAGAACGAAGTTAAATTTACCAAGTGGGTTAGAGCATCTCTAGTGACATGGCCAGATGAAGGAAGTCTTGCAATCCCTAAAGAACAACAGGTGGTAATTCGATCTAAACATAACCAACTTTCCAGTTGAAGTTATGATAATGACTAACCTTTTAAGACTAAAACATTAACCAAAGCAATGAGAGGACACGGTCCGTTCAGATTTTGTGTTACAACGGAAAATTTGAGCGAATCGAAGTGAATAGTTTTTAACTGAAAAGAAATCATCACAAAAAAATATAACAATATGAATAGAAAAAAGAAGAAAAAGTGAGCGATGTGGACGCGGTTTAACAGGGGATTCACAAGGTGGGTTCAATGCTGCCTACAAGGGATCCTCTGTAGTGGCTTCGGAACAATGCTGAATTAGCCAGCAGCGGAGGAGACATTTGATAGTTCGGAACGTAAATCTGAGCTTTCCTCCGCTTTCAGGCTTTTGAAAAAGATGTTTTAGTCGAAATGTTTGGCTGGAAATAAAAATCCACCTAAAACCCGGTGAAAGCAGAAAATACCAAAAGAAAAGTGGGCGGTGGAGAAATGAAAAGAAAAGCGAAAAAAAAACATGCGACAAAATTTTGAAACGAATAACAACACAAAAGAAAATAAATGAATAGACGTACAATTAAAAAGTTACCTTGAAAATATCACGATCACTTTCCTCTGACGTAGCATTCGCAGCGATCTTTGCTTCGTTTTCCTAAAATTAGATGGAGAACAAAGTGAAGTTTCACAACTAAGAAAGAAGAAAATGGGATAAAATGGTGTTGGGGGGGGGGGGGGGGACTTGGCATTGGTCGATAATATGACCTGTCCTACACGTTCTGACGTGTTAGCACTCTAGGTAACTAAGGTACGTTAGGTGAGCTAACAGGTCAAAGCGTTCTGGACGTGTCAGCTAACAAGTTAGAACGTGTAGGACAGGTCAAGTTATCGACTTTTGTTAGGTGCCCCCCCCCCCCCCCCCCCGCCAACTCAATTTTGCCCAGAAAATGTATCAATAAATAGGAGAAACTCATACCTCTGGCTTCTTATCATCGGGCTTCGTCAAGGAACCAGAAGAGGGGGTTTCTCCTGCGGGAGCACTGCTGACTGTGCCATGGGAAGTTCCCTCCAAGAGAAGATCTTCTTCGACGCGATCGAGTACACTGTTAATTGTATCGATGACAGCCAAATCATCAGCATCGTGGACAATTTGTTCAGCTTCGTTAGTAGATAATACAGTCATGGTTCAGCGCTGAAATCACGGCCGATTGTCAGGAAATGGCGCAACTGTTGGATGTTTCTTCAACAAACTATGCAATCATTACGCAACATGCCCAACACATGTGAAAGGCACCTGCCGCCTCTTTAGCATAAACTTATAAGCTATGAATTTCATGAACGAAATATTGCATATTTCAAGTCTTGACTGCAGCTGTGTGTACTATCACAAACACAATCAACAACATTATCAGCGACACGGCTGCGTGTGCAGCAAGTCATAGGATTCGGACTGGAGCGCGAAATCAGCCCACGAACACAGCACTTTCGAAATCGACAAGAGGTGGGCACTTCTCGAAGGTGACACATTTGTTGAGTCAGCAGCGAGAGTGTCAGGTCGGCTGATGAAGATGCAAAATAGTTGGGGCTTCCTCGTTCGAAGACAGAACACATCGAAATTCCTGACTCCAAGTTGGAGCGCAAATACTGACATATACACTGTCAGCGCATCACAAGTGTTGAACGAACTCAGAGAATCATGACTTTCCTCCGAAGAAACTCGAATTACAATCACGAACACAGCTAGCACAGGCGTGGTCACGAGCGTACAGGGGACGTCAATTACGATCAGTATTCCCGCAGCCTGGAGCGCTGCAGCACTCATGCGGCGCTGGCAAGGTAGCACTGGAAATCCACAGCATCCAGCAGTGCCACGTAGATGGTGCAACGCTGCAGGCCGGCTCACAAACTTCGGTGTAACACATCCGGCTCACAAAATGAACACATCTGGGCGTATGCTAGTTGTGTCTACCTACTACTACGGATGATTCCACCAGGGCTCCTGGATGACACATCGAGGAGCTAAAGAGGGCGTGGCTTCGTCAAAGTTTAGTGAACACATCCGGCACCATAATTATGGACTCATGGTAGACACATGGAAGAGTTCGGAGTGCTGGAAGAGTCATCCATGGACGTTAGGGGACACAACCAGTATACCCTGGGATGTGTTCACTTCCTCTCTCGTCTTGACTACTGGATGTGTCCATTTCTATTTCTTAGGGAGTAGTGATCGTGACTGACGTTCGTAAGCGCGTGTTTCTTCGGCGTGGCGGGACTCACAAGTGTCGAATGGGGTGCAATATGAAGGACGGAAGACATCGCTGTGTTTTTCGCGGATTCCTCGTGTATCACGCACTATTTCGCGGTTGGATATGAGTTTTAGGTCACTCAAAGCCACGAAATTCTGAAATATCCCAAACACGAAGATTTGAACGGGTGTTGCCTTTAAACCAACTCACAAAATAAAGGCAGATCTGTAGGGGAGGGAGTTACTTAAACTATTCCACTTCTGTTGACCCCAAGGCTCATTTCGTAGTGAAACCCCGCTTTTAGGGTTACCGTAGATACGCTGCAGATACGGTATCTCGCAGAACAGTCTCAGATGGGTAATTTCGGACGCTATTCACGATCATCTCTATCATTCCCCATGACGCTGCCATTTTCCTGTCCAAACAGGGAGATTTATTTATGTTATTTATTTATTCATGCACTCGAGTGCTCCCATAAACAAGTACAGTAATAATTTTCAGACGGACAGCTAAAATAAAACTGAGAAACCGATATGACAGGAAAGACCAAGCTTGGAGATACTTCGGTCTAATATGAAGCATATAAACTTTGATGAAATTGAAGGACATTCTTCGGCTACCCATTTGTCAACTGTTTACCAAGAGTTAGGTACACCACCACGGCGTTTGAGATACTCACCTCCAGGCTACGCCATCGGACTAAGTGTCCCGAGGCGAGCTCTGTGTTTCAAGAGCTTCTTTAAAGGCAGCACTCACGGAAATTCTCACTTCTGAAATGAGTCGCTTACTATGTAGCCGGCCGCTGGACAATCGCAACAGTAAGTTGAACACCGTGGATGGCCACCTACCTGTGAAGATACTGCCGTGAACACATCTGCCGATATGGACAAAAAAGGCTTCGTCGCGCCAACTAACGCCGTTGACAGGGTGAGCGCATGCGGTTCAGCGGACGCTTTTTTATGAAATTCGCACCATTTGCAGGGTTTCGTGGCGGGACAGATCACGGAACATTCGTCCGCGCTGTGGGCACACATGAAATACCGCCATCATTTTCTCTGTTCTTCGCGTGTTTCACGCTACTTCATCGTTGTCGATGAGTTCATCGTCCCCAGAAACCCCGATATACCGCGAAATCTTGAACCCAAAAATTTCCGTGAGTGCTGCCTTTAACGAACATAGAGACCGAGTTTGGGCTTTTACTTGAAAATAAGTAACATTTTGTCGTATTTACAGGGTGCGCCATAAGTTCTTGCACACCATATTCAGTTCCGCCACAGCCGCAGAATTCAACGTAGTGGCATGACCTCTATGGCCGCACTAAGCGAACTCAATAGCAACTTAAATAACTTATAGGATCGGGAATACGTCAACATTTGCTTTTGTAATAGCTCAAAGTCGAGTAGGAGGCGCACCCAAAGCGGCACGGTGGTATTTCTTGCATGAATCCTTCCAAACCATTCCCCAGCTTTATATTACGAGCTCAGATTTTTATATAATGTAACTCTTGATTTGCCCTTCAACGCCTTAGCATGCCACCATCCACCGGTTTCAGATGAGTGCTTAATGAGAGTCAGATCTCAGCACAGGATTTCGTCCGCGCACCACTTCAGATTTTGAGTCTTACTGGAGCGTCACGTTTGGGATATGCGGTAAGGTCTCTCCTCACCTAAATTGCTGTTCAAATAAGACTAAGCGCGATGTGGATGTTGTGAACCTCAAAAATCTAAGAAAATTTGCTCTCACCGGACATCTTTCCAAAAATATGGTGAAGTTCTTCAATGAAGAGAGGAAACGGAATTCTTTTCTCATTCTCATTACAACATTCTCCAATTCTTTTTACATCTAGTCTGTTTTTCTAATGAAAATAAAACAACTCTGTCCTGAAGAATGGCCCCAGTTCTGAGATGACATCGCTGCCCCGTGCAGCGACGGGTGCGCCTCCCACTCGACTTTGAGCTATTACAAAAGCAATTGGCAACATATTCCCGATCTGCTAGGTTATATGAGTTAGATTTAGTGCGGCCATAGAGGTCATGCCATTGCGTTCAATTCCGTTGCTGTGGTGGTACTAAATATGGTGTTCAAGAACTTATAGCGCACTCTGGAGTTACCGCAACAGAACGGGTTGTGGTATTGATTGATGTGAGGAAGCCGCCTTTGTGGCAAAAATGAAGAATGTCAGTTTAACAATGTGGAAACAATGATACGGGAATATTATGACCGGTCGCCGATCCTTGAGGGCGTGGGGGTGGTCGAATCGCATGTCGGATTGGAACATGGAAGCAACCGTGGAGTATGTCGGTAAGGATCTGGGCGAGTAACTGGTGGATAGAATAAATTTAGAGAGTTATTTGTAATGAAGTAGTTGCGGAAGGCGGAGCACGTTCTCAACAAGAACCGGCACGCTTTCGACACCGTTTTCTGAGGGGAGGGGGGTGGTGGTTAGGGTGGATGGGTGGGAGCCACATCCTTTCGTGAGAAAAGAAGAAAGGCCCAGCGGTGGACAAAGTGGAGCCAGGGAGAGAGGTGGGCTGCGTGCATTACCACGTCCATGCCTGGTGAGATTGGTGCGTAGTTTCTTCGAAATGTACAGCAAGCAATAATCATTTACTTTGACGGAGTCTTTGATAACTTTAAACGTCATCGTGTTGGTTATAGAAGAAGGAAAACTATCGGACAGCAGGAGATTCTCAACCAACATTACAAGTTAATTTCGGTAATGAATGCTAGGAGACATACCGTATAGAATAGGATATGTAATTGTTTAGAGTCAACGGTCATTTTATGACCAGATGTCGCGCCAATTCACGGAGTTGACTGCTCAGAATCAACAAGTCATGTCATTAACATCAGAGCTTACCAACATGATAAAATGCCTGCATAGATCAATGCAGTGTTATTGCCAACCCAGAAGTGGTGCACCGTCCCAGCTCAACGTTTCGGGTGATATTAACATCGAGGAGTCCTTGTCTGGCTCCGAACTATAATATTGAGGTGTATGTCATGAAGAACGATGGCTGGCAAAAGAATCCTACTACGAAGGCTGCCGGCAGAATAAGCTGAGCACATGCAGCGCTTTCTTACGTACGAGTGTTTCGAAGGACAGTGGTGTTTTAAAAACAACGTTATTGATAATAATAACAATAACGTTGGATTTTTCCTGCTTCGAATGCAAACATGCTTTCAGTGCGAAAGCTGCGTGCCAAGCTATGTAAAGAATGCACAGCATGTGTGGCCGTTATCAGGACCTATTGCTTTTCATGACCGACACCTTATAAATATTGTGTTGCAATTTAGTTGTTAATATAATGTCAAAACTGTATATGTATCGTTAGAATTACATTGATAGTCAAATTTCAATGTGATATATCACGATGTAAAATCCGAACTAAATAGCACTTTTGTAGTTTTATCTTGGAAAGTCTTTTCCATTTTTGTTTCTTCTTGTGGACTGAAACCATCATTCGTTACTGCGTGAAACAGTCTTACTTTATGTTACCGTAGTTTAGTAAAATGCCTCAACTGTATGCTCCTTTTATTTCAACATCCCTTTGTAGAGGGTGGTACATATTTCTCGTAAGTTTTTCTTTGTGAAGAATAGGAAGCGATCCATTCAGAGCGACCTCACTAATGTTAGGATGTGAAACACGCACAGGTGTTTTCTGGTGGAGCAAAATTTGTTGTAAAAACGATAGCAGAATGCCGCAATTAATCATGTGCGTTCAGTTGCTCTCAAATAAACTTTTTCATTCCGAGCGCTGCTAGACAAAAGGAATTTACAATTTTTGGAATGGACCGTGTCTTCTTCTAGTTTGTAATTACTATGTACTTGAATTTGTTTCAGATGAAGATGTTGTACGTGAGAGCCCGAGCTCCTAACATGCGTTACGTAAGGGTTGACCCCCACGTAACGGATTACAACGAAAATATATTTTCCGAAAAACATAGATTGGCTCCGAGGCACGTAGATATGTTAGAGGAGCTGCTATCTCCTCTGCTCCCAGAAGGTGGCTATGAACCCTGGAGTATAAGTAAGAGGGTGCAGGTCAGGGTAGTCTTTGATCATTCCATTCGCTGATTTTTAATTTTTTTTCACTTTTTTCGCCAAGGTTCCTCAAATTTCTATCAGACTCTCCCGAATGGTGTGCTGAGCGCGCATCGGAGTTTGCTCAGTTATATCGACTCAGCAATAAGGCCCTACTGTTTCCAGGCTGAGTAGCATTTCTCGGAAGCCGGCTCACTAAAGGTTCAAACCATGGGCCAACTGAACGAATTCCTAGTAATGCCACCCCTTAGCGTGCAATCATCTCTAATAAACAATTACGAGTATCACTGCTTCTGTGCGCATCAGGATGAAAATAATAAAATTTCATTGAATGAAATTCTGCCTCAAAATTCGTGTGAGAAGCGGTAACAGGATTATCTTCCGATACTCAAGACTCAACAAAGGATTTCAACTAGGGAAATATTCTAAAATTTGAAAATTATAAGTGTAAGGCCCGATGGTCAACCAGATCAAAGGATTCAGGGCCGAGATCCTTCGGTACACCACAATACACGCTAAGAACACAAAACTTATTAACAAATTAGAAGAAACATAAACGACAAATGAAATGGGGACGTAGAAAGGGTCCTGGGGTGCGGCTTCGGCGATGGAGCTGGGTCAACGTCGGGGACGTACCGCCGTCAAGAGGGGACGATGAATCCCTGGACTGAGTGGTTCCTCTGGAAAAAAGATCGGAGCCGTTGATCGTTTCGCGCCTTCGCGCCTGACCACTTCCGTGATTACCGGGCCCCCTCTCGTGATCTTAAAGGCAGTGTCCAGGCAGAATCTTCACTATTGGTACCCAAAGCCGATCCATTGCCAGCTCCGCCTATTCGAAGATTTCGTGAAAACATGTTAAATCATGCCTAGGATTGTAAAGACATGTTTTATTGTTTAACGGCCTGGTCCCTTTCTATTTTCTTATGCTGCGGATGGAACTCACACCAACATATGCTAACTTGTTCAACACGCATCGTTAAATTTGACAGGTTTTTAATCAATATCGGTCCAGAATTTCGCCCCAAATTTCAGAAAAAAATGGTTACTAGTAGAAATACCAATGGAAAAAAAGCAAAAAGCAATCAGGTAAACGTTCACTAGGATTCCCTGTAGCAATAATCGGCTGGGTTGTCCAGAAGTTCGAGAGTTGGAGGAGCCTTATTGCCCCCTCTTAATATTTCACCGGTCAACTCGTCCACATAGTAACTTTCCACTTTCTAAAACCACAAATTTCAAGGTTTCTACGGGTTAGACCTATACATTTGCAATCAGCTCGTCGAGTAGAGTAACAGCATAGCAGAAAAGAG
>KN730270.1:0-14558 GCA_000816745.1 Ancylostoma duodenale | reverse complement strand
GGCCGTTGCGCTTTCGCCTCCGCCGTTTCCCTCCTTTCGTGAGAGCGCGCGTGCGCTCCTCATCACCCCCTATCAGGATTCGCCTAGTAAGGCCGTCGCTGGCCCACTTACGCGCACTTTGCTCTAATAATTCTTTTGACAAGTCGGCAGAAGACGCTCGCGCAGAGAGTGTGCGCGGCGCAGAGGGCGCAGCGCACGGTATGCGGTCAAGCAGTTCGTCGACGGTTTTGATTCCAGATGTGCGTGGAACGACCGTTGCACTACAGGACCGAAGTGGCAAAAAGAAGCCGGAGCCGGAATAATGCGGTGATTTATCGACGGACGACTGCCCATAGACCTAGTACGGGTCACTCGACCAATGGGTGAGAGTTCCGGGAACTGGAAGACGTGATCCATCGAGAATCGGAATTCCTCAAAAAAGCACCGTGGATATGTTTTGTTATTGTGGTCTTTTTCTCCGTTCGACCTCATAGATCTCCCTTTTATGGGACTATTCATCCCTTTATTTCTCACACCTTTTGAAAGCGACCTTTACTAGATGTACAGGAGCCACCCACAGTCCCTGCCGTAGCGTGTGGAAGTTTTGTAGGAATTTCCACGGAAATATCCTACTCTAGACTAGTTTGTTTCTGAGAGCTCTTGCATGAGTTGCTGTTTGTAAGATAAGCTTAATCCTATCGTTTTTATGGAAACGTTTGCCCTCACTGTGACTGTCAACGCTATCTCAACGTATTCCTCAGTTACCGTTGTCTGACCCCTAACTACAGATCTACAACTGCAAGTTCACTTCACTTGTTCCATTCAAATTACTTATGACGAAGGATGGATTTGTTCCCAGCAACGTCCCCATAGAATTTTTGATATCCTTTTGGTAAATTATTAAAATTTCTCAGTTTCTGGATTTGTTTCTCACCCTGCTTCCAGCTAAGAGTTCGGCTCAGCAGAGCAGCAGCTTCCGTTTGGGTTTTTCTCATTATCTAACCATTAGCAAATCTGTGGCTTTTGATACATCGCACTTCACAAAGCTCTCGAGCTTGCTCCGCGTTATAAACAATTTAAATAAGAAATCCCTCAATTGGGGGAAGACCGTTGATCTAGCCGACTCTTATGAAGCACAAGGATTTTGTAAAGTAAATTAAGTCTTGTTCGCTCTTCAGTCAATTATTACTGATATGTTAATGGTGGAGGCTAATATGCATATCATTGAAAAAGTCTTCATATTCCAAGCCTATCTATTACTTCAATTAGTCTAATAGTTCATTCCTGGCTCAGTCGTTACAAAGCGTGCTAGTTATTGCCTGATTCTTTTACTTCTATGTATTATGCATAGAAAAGTGCCATTTGAATGCAAAAAAAGGGAAAACAATAACCAAACGTCTTCAACACTTTCGTCAGCAGGAGGACACAATTTTTATCCAGCTTTAGATAATAAATACTTTGAAGTTAACTGAGCATACGAGTCTAAATTCATATATTGTCTGAAAAAAGAAACATTGGAATTTCATTTTTGAAACAGATCATTTTGAGCTATGATTAATTGAATAACTTGTATGCTGTAAATAAAGTTCCAAACGAAAACTTACATAGGTGAGAGCTTATTCTAGGATTCACTGGAGATCCTTTGTCAAGGTCTGCCAGTACTAGTTATAAAAAACCAATTACACCTAACCAATGACAACAAAGATACTTTAATGCCACTATTGCTGTACATGTGCAACGCTTTTATACGAAGGCTACCCAACTGTCGCATTTAAGGTTAAGGCGCTAAGAAGGAGTTTCGCAATTTTTTTACAGTCGTTTGCTACAATGTATGTAAGCAGAAGAAGGGATATAGCAGTCATGTCACTGGTCGTATCTGTACCCAGAAATCTGCAAATTTTGTCGTTTTCCCTTTCGCGCCATACTGTCTGACAATTGCTTTCTCTCACTTTCTCTGCTTTTAATGCTTTGCGGGACTTCAAATTACGTGTATTCCTTCTCACCTCTAATCGTACACTTCTATTCCCCATTGTACTCTTCGATCCAACCCGAACGACGTTATTGTACGCAACCGCCTAATTGCATGTTTTCACCTGGCCTAAAAAAACTCATAAGAACCCCGCCCGCTCCCCCAAACCGTTGCTATTATTCATCGCACGTTATCCAGTCCAAATTACAAAACCGCAGGGCAGCGATTCAGTGCGACGCGGAGCAATCAACGTGATAATCGCGGCGATGGATGGGGCCAACTTCTCGGACGTTAAAGAGAACGATAGTCTGTGTGGGCTTGCATTTCGAGGTAACGGGGTCAAGGTTCTCACGAAGGCGCTCAAGGAAAAAACGCGCGTCGGCGGCCCGCCCGTCTTGCTGCGCGGCCGCCTGCGATGGCTGCGGCGACCGGGGTCTTATTTACCGTACTATCGCGTGGTCTGGTAGCGATCTGTCTCTCTACTGTACTAAATCTGGCTCGCTGAAGTCATTTAGTCCAAGCACGTGCTGTCTCTGGGTCATTCCCTTCTGTGAGCCTCCAGCCCTTCCTTGGAATTCACATCACCACTTCATCCATTGTCCTGGAACTTTTTCCCACCTTATAATCCTTGATACAAGAAACAAGGTCAAGCACCGTTACGGACAGTTCGCACCACACTCCTCCACCGTTCCAAAGCCATCTCCACGTGTTCGCCGCCCTCATTCGAAAAGCCACTCGATCTGCCTCTAAACATAAGATTCCAGCTCATTCCAGAGATGCTGCGAGCGGCGGCGCTGATCTTGGCGCTGGGCTCCACTGTCCAGGCCGTCTTTGAATGTTCCAGCCAGGAAACGACCGCTTTTGTTCGGATAGCACGGGCTCGACTTGATGGAACACCAGTGGTCGTTTCAACTGCTGGTACGTCTTATTTTTAGAAATGTGTGAAGATCCAGCATCTTTTTCTCTCCACTACAAGCCTTGAGACTTCCTTAGATCCCAGAAATTTCGTAGCATCTTCTGGTAAAACAAAATTTTTTGTTACAGCTGTAAACTGTTTGTTGCAACATAGGGAATCAACTTCTTTTTGATCTAAGGCTTCGTGATCGCATATGTACATTGTTCAATTCATCTCAGTGAGACCGCTTCCTAGTTTCATCTCAGTGAGACCGCTTCCTAGTATTATTCTCAGGAAAACCATACTGCACACTTTTTCCCTCTGATGTGTCATTTTTACTAGCTTCTGTTTGTACGCGGAGCTGATTCTTGCGTAGACCTGTTTTTGAACGTTTGCGTTTTTTTTTTTGGATGTGCGCCAATCTCAGCTCAGCTACAGATCAAAAATTTCAAAGTAACACTTTAAACTGATTTTCTACTCGCTCTAAAATATACATCATCACTTCCTGAGCATAGGCCTAAAGCAAAAGGGTCTAGGCTCATATGATCAAAGCATTTAAAGTATCCTCCATAAGGATCGCTGCTGATAACTCAGGTATACGCAAACTTTTCACTATTTTCTATTCTTTACTAAAATGCTGGCCGATTGCCTTGAAAATTTTCAATGGAATTAATTATATTACATTTCGGTCTACAAAGCTTTCGCAATAACAGTAGCGCTGTGGGGATACCGATAGTCTCAGTTCTGGCAGAGATTGGAAAGTGCTTGTGAAACAAAGAGGAGGTCAGCCCAAATCAGAAGCTATGCTAATAACAATAAGAGCGCAAAACTTACTGAAGCACATAGTGATGACCGAAGTAGTATGGTTGCCCTAACTTATGTACCTCAAAAGCAATGTTTTCCGTGCTTTGGTACTGTGCTACTCGAGTATTGTCCATTTACTGTTTACCTGACTGCATACGAAAGTAAATTTCACTTGAAATGGAAAAGAAAAATGTGAAACTAAACGAAATATCGTGAACTCTTTCAAGCTACCACGTCCCTTTCACTGAGAAGTTAGCTACCAAGCTAAGTGTTTCCATACCCAGAACCACTAGACTGTTAGCACTTTTCTCGCTCCGCTCAGCAGTTGACGAATGATACTAGAAAAACAGTAAAATCCTCGTGCAATGGCGATGCCTTTGACAACAGGACAATTGAAGTGATATTAAATGGGTCTTTGTAAAGGAGGTTGGGGGAGTTTCAGCCTAGACACGAATATTTTTATCTCGACCATGTGTTAACCTCACTGCTTATTTCTTGGAAGTTTCACTCACATTCAGGTCCAAAATTAGATGAATTTGATGACCCGCTGTGGATCTTTTTTGGTCAATCATTGCTTAACTGGTCAGTTATGTACGTGCGTCGTTCCGTAGGGCGGTTCAAAAACTATCATTTCTGAAATCATTGCCCTAGCATTAACGTTTTCGCTTACATACTCCCACTCAATTGACGAGCGGATTTGAACAAGCAGCGCCTGAGCAAGTTTTTGTGCAACGATTTCTTAGGAATTAGATGCGCGGCATCCTTGGAGGATCTTTTAAAAAAACCCTTAATTTGCTCCGGAAACAAGTGAGCGTATTAAAGAATGCTGTTCAGGCCACGATCTCACCTGCGCACAATATTGCCGGAACAACATCGAGCCTACGACCGGAGCTCAACGAGTATGCGCTTCGTTTAACTTTGACGGACGAGAAACCTGCTACTTCTTTGATGACGCCGCTTCACCAGCAGGTATCAATAAAACCACCTTACCAGTTCTCAATGAGCTCCGTCTTACTTGAAGGTTCGTTTTTAAGGTACTAGTCAGCTGACAGCGAATCCGTCGGCTAACAACTTCTACTACGAGAAGACATGCCTGCCCGGAGTGTCGGCTCACGAGGCTTGCACGTACCGCTCGTTCTCGTTCGAGCGTATGCGAAAGACTGTTCTGGAAGGATTCGTTCGGAAGAGTGTGCAGGTAATAGAAGTGCCGTCGTGCAGCATCGGTTGTTTCCCTATTCGGAAGCGCTTTTTCCCCTTAATCTCACTAAGACTTTAGTCAGAAATAATTCGGGTTGTACTGTCATTTAAAAGCTTAACATGGACAAAAATATCTCGAGAGCTTTGGGATTATTCAAGGCCATGTGCTCGTCAGGTTATCACTTCCGGAAAAGGTTGTTTCGCGGAAAAATGCAGCAGGTGACGTCGAAAACGAGACTGTCCGATAGAAATTGGGGTTAATGTGTCATCCGATTTCGCGAACTTTTCAACATTCCGGTGAAGGCCAGGAATTTCGGCGGGGAAGTAAATAAACAGTTTGTGGTTTTCAAGGGGTTTATAAGCACTCTAAGCTATTTGAAGATGTCAGTGAAAGTAGTGCAAAGAAGAAACTTTTGTAGCGGCCTAGCCATCCTGGAAATAAATGTATGGAGAACAGTGTTTCTATTCCAAGTAAGGATGCACTCGATAAAAATCCATATCTCCCTCCGTGATGGACTTTTTTCCAAGTCATTTCGCAGTGACTGAAAAAATCCGTAAGCGGACCCAATCGAGCATTTAAAAAAATGAAATAAGAGTCGAAAAAAGAATATGAAATGAAAGAAGTGGAAAAATCGAGTCCGTCTTACAGTAGGTAACGTGCGAAATTGATAAAAACCGAATGGCTTGCCCAGTATAATTGGTACTCCAGGAATTGTCCTGAAAAATCCAAATATTCGACAAAAGGGGAGGCCTTACACCATTTCTGCGTTCCCCACTGCTGCATTTCTCTCTGCTTTTCGAGCATCCAAATTTTCGACTCATTCGAGATCGAATATTCAGATTCGAATACATCTAATACATTGTTCGGTCATAATTGCAATTTTAATAACCTCTTTAGGTGGCCAACAGGGAACAGTGTCTGTCTGCATGCCTCAAGGAGAAGGAGTTTGTCTGCAGATCAGTCAATTACAATTACGACTCCTACCTTTGCGAGCTGAGCACCGAGGACAGGAGGTGATTTTATTTCCCTCAAGAAAAAAACTAACTTTACTCTGAAAAAAAAAATTCAGAGATTACGTTTAATTCCGAAATCTCGGCTTAAAAGTCTCCTCTTCAGATCGAAGCCCACTCACCTTCGCATGGCTGATGGAGCTGTCGACTACTATGACAACAACTGCCTTTCCCGTAAGTTTTAGCACTATTTTGTGGTGGAAACCAACTCAAATCCATGATTTCCAGGTCAAAATCGCTGTGGGCCCTCGGGAGGAAACCTCGTTTTCGTCAAAACCACCAACTTCGAGATTAAATTCTACGACCACACTCAGTCGGTCGAAGCTCAAGAGTCGTACTGTCTCCAGAAGTGCCTGGACTCTCTCAACACCTTCTGCAGGTAGAGGACTCTCATAGACTCTTCATCGCTCCTTGGGATGTTCTTTACATAAAGCAACCTCCATTTAAGATCTGTCGAATTCAATCCAACGGAGAAAAACTGCATTGTCTCCGATGAAGACACGTTCTCAAGAGCTGACCAACAGGGACAGGTCGTCGGCAAGGACTACTACGAGCCAATCTGTGTTGCAGGTGAGGGGGGATTGAGTTCCGGGTTGGAAAATCAGGGCTAGGATGCATCATTCAGATTGTCCAGGGTAAACGCGTCAACGTTGCCAAACTTACCCTTCACCTGGTACCCGCCGGCATGTTTACCGATACTTGACGTTGTCAACACCCAGCTGTAACCTATGAGTAACCGTATTCAGTGTACGACATTACCTATCCTTGCAGTGATCCCTCCAGTGGTCGCAAATGTCACTGAGATTACCCAAGGCAAGCGTGTTAACACCGCAGAAGTTTACCCGCCTTCAACACGTTCATCTTGGGTAACCTCAATCATGTCACCCAGGCCGAGCCCAGCTATTCCCTTCACCGTCTGCCAATCTGTTTGCTCCTATTCATCACGTAGAAAACCCACATTTCACCTGTGATGGAAATCTGGGTCACGAAGTCGCCGCTGCCTCAACTTGTTGCGCAGCGAAATCGTGACCTGAAAGTATCACTGTCACCACAGGGGACGATAAAACTTGCGTGTGCAGAGAAACGGAACAATTTTTCGGGGGGACGGGACTGAGATGGACAGCAATTTGCTGTAAAGAACTACTCTCTTAATCCTTTTCTGCCCTAGTTTAGCTTTATTATACTACTATATTAAGTGTTACCTGCCTATTTTATTCTTTATCATTACGCTGGTAGATAGAAATCCCTTGCTCATTTAAGCAGAGGAATGTTTACAGGAAGCCTAATTGCCAAATTTTGCCGGATGCTGTTGCTCTTCTCATTTCCTTCCACAAAATGTAGTCTGCAGCTGTGAATTACTGCAGTAAGGTTGAGGAACGAATTTCCACAGATCAGTCCTTAAGTCTATAAAGGTCAAATTATGCACATCTCGAAATCCTACATATTTATCCCAATTCCGCTCACTGACCTGATTCTACCACTCTTACTAAAATTTTAAAATTAGATAAAAAAAATCGTTGGCTTCAAATCCTGTTGAACCGCTCTTTACCGATTAGTCATCCACTGCTTAACTGATGC
Organism: Ancylostoma duodenale; assembly: GCA_000816745.1. Classification (NCBI taxonomy): domain Eukaryota; kingdom Metazoa; phylum Nematoda; class Chromadorea; order Rhabditida; family Ancylostomatidae; genus Ancylostoma; species Ancylostoma duodenale. Next base: position 7,125 of record KN730270.1, on the reverse strand, counting down.
CTGAAATACTCACTAGGAGAGAAAGATTTAAATTGAGTATTCGTTCTGAAAATATTGCTTTTTTTCTATTCTCAGTTTCCTTGACCAAATTTGACCATCACAACAGAAATGGCTGTCTGGGGTTTTTGTTATGAGATATTCACAAGTAACCTCAATACTACATATAGTGCTCACAAGCGGAAAAATCTGTAGAAGAGTTACAGTCTAGATCAACCGCTTATTGCGTCGTTCGCCGGAGGAGGGGCAGCATCAGCATGTTAACCGAATATGTTGATGATCAAAAAAAAATGTTTGCTATTCTTATTTCTACCACTCCCCCTGAAAAGAAGAGATTCCTGAAGATAAGAATGGGTCCACAAGACGACCTACACTGGCGACCTAAATCCCACGGAAACTACTGGGATGGGATCTAAATCGGTCAAAGGAACCCTCCTCAAAAATACCTTAGCAAGCGCCTATTTCGACCAGTAAAACTTTAATAAATCAGTCTTTCGGACCAATTCCGGGTTCGCATTCTTGGAACACTTTCGATAAGCGCTACGGCGTGAATGTGACTCAGTGACCGGTTGTGGTAGAATCGAAAAGGGTGTCACTTTGTTCCTTCCGGGACGTTTACTCTAACAGTGCAGTATCATACCTGATTTCTTGTCTTTGCGGCATTCCTAACATAAATAAGAACTGGCATATCACAGTGTAGTGTATGGTACGAAGATGTACGATGTTGCAAAGTAGGGCAGTGTCGATGTGATTGACAGATAGTGCGCTTCGACGTCCTTCACCTTCATCCGCCAGATTATGACTCTAGACAACCGGGGAGGTTATTTTAGCAGACATTCTTGCACCTTGGGCTTTTGGGACCATAAATAAAAGTGATCCATTTTTGCGTAAACAAAAACTCCACTCATCCCAGGAAAAAAAGATGGAAAGTCCTTGTTAGAGGGGTAGAAAGTCAGAAGATAGACGGCAAAATAACCATTATGTAGTAACGTATGCAAATTCTAGAAGAAATTTCTGTATAGAACATAGAGACTTGATTTCAGTAGCTTGATCTGGAACCCTATTTTTGTTACCAATCTGAAGTGTTTGTTTAATACTTACCAGTTAAAATGTAGATCTAGTTTTTCATCAACTCTAGATTTGAAATTTCGGCTCTGGCGGTCACTTTTTCTTCGCGGATCCCCCTCCTTTCCCGAATTTCCGTCCTTTCCACTGTGACTGCCACTGATTGAGAAAATATGAAATAGATTGCTTAGGCTTATAAGCCTCCACTTTTCCCTGAAACCCAAACTTTACATTGAATCCTCACAGTGATCCACTGATATTCACTGTTTTAGCCGATCTCTCGTCATCCACATGCCGCCAGCAAGCAGCTTTCGAACGATTCATTGGGTCTTCCATAGAGGGAGAGGTGAGTGCCTGCCTCGCAAATGATTTGTTTTGCGAAGAAATAGGGGAATAATTAAGAAAAATTACAGATAGTTGCGTCCGCTCAAGGCGTCACAATTGCCGACTGCATCTCGCTGTGCTTCCAGAACCTCAACTGCAAGAGCATCAACTATGACAGGTACTACAGGAGGCCTTTTTTTCCTGCTGTTAGCTAGATGGGATACATATTTATACGTAAAAATACACGCAACACCACCTATGTGAACTGTATCGCTTATTCTGGAGATTTTGGAGATTTACGTGTATTTTTCGGACGAAGTCGGGAAATATTTCGGGAAAAATAAGCGAAATCTGCTCGAAAGCGCACAAATTCTGCTTGTTTTTCACCTCAGTTACTGGCAAAAAAGAAGCGTCCTAACTAACAACGAAGGTGCAAGAGGCCTGGCTCGCGGATCCGAATGAAGCCTATCTGGCTTGGGTATATGTTTGAGTAGGTACTACATTATGTATTTCATTATTGCCTTCGACTCCAAGAAGTAGAAATCCCACCACGACACTATATGCGTCCCTGCACTACGTCAGCGACGCAGTGGCCGAGTGGGGAAGATACTGGACTGTTAGGCAGAGGGTCGAGGCTTTGAAGACCGTCATGAGCGCTCATTCTACATGCTCGTTTTTTTTTGTTTTTTGGAGTCGAGGGCAGTAATGAAATACATGGTGCAGCACCTACTCAAACAGAGCCAGGGAGGTTCCATTCCGATTCGCGAGCCTGGGCCTCTTACATCTCCCTTGTAAGATGAGAGTCCTTCATAGAAAAGGAATTTAGATACGATTCTTGCGGATATGTATTCCTGACTATGTCGATTTATGCAGATTTAAGCTAGGCATGTAGATTTGCAACTTTTTTTCACAAAAATATGGTTGATTGGGTCGTAGCGTTCACTGTTTTCCTCTTCTTTTCCCCCTAATGCCTCTCCAGCTGTCCTTTCCTGCGAAATTGACCCTAACCATGATTTGGTGATGCTCTATGTGAATCATCTATAATTTTTATTTATATTCATTGTATAAAGGACGTATAGAGGACGTATGAAGGGCAGAGCATGGTTATGATGTGGTGTAGATATACCATTGTGAAGAGATGAATAGAAAATATAGTGGATGGAGAAGTGCAGAGCAGCAGTTCAAACGCCGTGATAGGAGTGCGCTGGCGTTCAATAATCCACGATTAGGAAGGACAACATAACAATTACAGTACTAGTACTGCTCAAAACCGCAGTCTATTACATGAAATAAAAACAATTGGGTTTCCGGAAAAATGGTCCCGTTCGATAGATAGAAGTAGCTGTTATTCCCCAAACAGGAACTCCAGTAGCGGTTATTCCCCAAACAGGAACTCCAAACGGCCATGTGCAAGGGCAGGGTAATGCGAAGCGACATGGCACTTGTGTTCTCTGTTGCTGGCGGAAGTAGACAACTAGGGCCAGCATGCAGAGCCCCTGTGTCTCTTCCCAAGAGAGCCGCGCCGCAGTCCCGCCCCTTGCACACGACCAATTGGAGTTCCCTGTACCTCCCGTTTCATTGAATCATGAGTCGGGATTTATGACCTCTAACTTGTGAACGTTTGCATCAAATTCACTATCGGATCCTCTTATCCAGAATATCCAAATCCGTAAATACAGGACTGATTATTGGTGTTCAGAACTGGCTCCACTTGCTTCATCTACGCAGTTGGTCGCAGTGACGCCAACGTTAAGGCGAACCCAGCCATGGACTACTATGAATTCAACTGTGGTATGTTTTTTTACACTGTGTACTTTACATTTTCCTAAACATTTGTTCTGGTTTTCTTCTCATCTAACTATACATGTAGCTTTCCTCGTTTAGAGTCACAGTTCGGCGGTATGGCCCTGTGCACCAATGAAGGGATCCGCTTCATCGTCAACACCAAGGAGCCATATACTGGCGCCATCTACGCTGCTGAAAGGTTCTCCACGTGTTCTCAGGTGAGATCCTCAAAACTTCTTCGAGAAGAAAGCGGGAAGCGAGCTCAGATGGATTTTCCGTGACTCTCCTATTCTCGCAGCTCCATCAAGTGATTCTAGGTTGTGGAGAATGCCAAGCAGATCAGCATCACTTTCCCTCCACCAACAGTCTCATCTGATTGCGGAACTGTTATCAGGGTAATAAGTGACCCGTTTTCTACCAAGACCACAGTTCATCCAAAAAAATTAAAACTTGAAATTTTAGGATGGAAAAATGGAAGCTCTCGTCGTTGTCTCTCTTGATGGTGTTCTCCCACATCAGGTATGAGCACTGTCCCCAACAATACAACAATCCCACCAAACATCTTTCCCATCAAGGATATGGTATACATTTTCAGGTTACTACCGAGTGGGATCGCTTCTACCGTGTCTCATGCGATGTCTCCATGGACAAGATGACCAAGGAGGGTTCCGTTGTGGTTACGACTATCTATGAGGCAAGGTACGTGATGAACCACACGGACTTTTACTATTTTCTGGTTTCGAGCGAAATATATTAGTATATTTTTAACTTGTAAGATTTTATTGTGCCATAGCAAACTCTCCCCGCTATAACTACCCTGAGCGGTGGGGATACATCCACAAAAAAGGTGGATTTGCTACATTTGACGAGCATGACTAGTTAACCCTTGGGTCGTTCCGTCATAGTAACCAAATATAGTAGCATGAAACTTACAAGTCATTCCAAAGCCATGCGAGTCAGTTTCCAAGACCAAAAATGAACGAACATGTGAAGTATTGCTTCGTATTTCAGCTCACAAAATACTACTGTTCTGGAAGTAGCCACGCCTCCTCCAGTCACTGCTGAGCTCAGCATTCTCAATCAACTCGAAGAGCCCCTTCACAAGGTACACTTACTGTTCATTTGTTTTCAAAAAGTCTAAGGGCTCCAGGCTCTAGGGACATTTCATCAAATTTGACGACAGTCTATTACGCTATACAAATACTGTCAATCATTATTGCCCCACAGTAGACCGCATCCGGTCCGCCGCGACGCACCAGTCAACGCGGCGCGGCATACCGGCTGGTTGTCGAACGTTGCCGGTAATGATGGTTTGCCTATGTTTCCCACTCTTTTTTTGTGTTTTTGTTTTCATTCCAAAGAGCATAAGCAGGAATTCAGTACAGAAAAAGCCTGGCGAGCGCAGTGCCTAGCCGCTTAGTCGCTCGCGTGGGTGGTGCGTTGCGGTAAACCAGATGGCCAGTTTTCCATTACGCACAAACGATTTGTCGGCACTGAATATGTACTGTGGAGTACATGAACATCATGGCAAAGTGCTACTGATTAACATACATGAACCTTGAGCGTCACAGAGCTGTAGCCTTCTTGATTACCGTAACAGTAAAACAGAAGCGGTAAAGAAAGCATTCCTAATAGAGACCCACTTACGTACTGCCACTGGCTCGAGGAACTGGCACAAAACAGATCTCACATGTACAGATTTTACATTTTTTCAGATCTTGTATTTTTCGTCTGCTTCTGACTTCCTGTATATGCTATTTTTTATGAAACCCGTTTGTTCAGGCCTCCATTGGAGATCCACTCATGTTGGTGATCACCTCTGAACAAGCGGGACCACACAACATGATGATCACCGAATGCACCGCTACCAGAGTCGGAGGCTTCGGAGACAGCGTACCCTTCACCCTAATTGAGAATGGGTAAATATCAAGACGTTTTTAGTAATACTCTATTTGAACAACTACAAAATTTACTAATTTTTCAGATGTCCACGATACCCTGCGTTGGTTGGGCCAGTGGAGCAGGACTTTGACAAGAATCGTCTGAAGAGTGATCTTCGAGCGTTCCGACTCGATGGCTCCTATGATGTGCAGATCATCTGCTCGATAATGTTCTGCGCAGGACCCAATGGCTGCCCAGTGGTGAGTTTCTTGACAGTGAGTATATTTTTCTGCCGCGATATTCACAAAAATTTTACTGAACCATTTTCTACTCCAACTCATCTCATTTGATCTGCTATATAATCACCTAACGGTATTTTTGAATTTTTGGCTCTTTCTCTTTTGAACTGTGTGCAAGCCTCGAAAAATCCATCAAAAACCCACATGTTTGGATGAGTATGAGGTAAATTCGACGACTTCTACTCACTAAATTATAATGACTTTTTTTTAATAAGTTCAGTATTCCTAAGGCCGCCATAAACCATGGTAAATATGACTCTCTGCGCCGCCGTTGCCGAGCGATATCGATTTTGATACGTATTGATTTTCGGCGCGCTTGCACGGCCAGATGAACGCTCCTACATAATCGATACTCATCAAAACTGATGTGGCGTGAGCGGTGGCGACGTGGAGTGCCATGGAACATACAGAGCAATAAATCATAAACTGTAATTTAAGAGAAAAAAGGAAGAAAACAGTAGTCTGATTTCTATTTCACACCGTACTGTTCTACTTGAGCTAGTCTAAAAGAGTTGACTTCCCCAAGTGGTCGTGAATAGAAGGGGAAGCTTCAGACGAAAGAAATCACACGTAAATCCATAATGATGTTGAAATGAGTTCAAATATGGAGAATAAAGCAGCAGCAAAAGGAAAATATCAAACTTGGGTAACTAAACCAGTATAATCTACGAATAGACGCTTATCGTAACCTCCATCACACTTTTCGTTTCAGTCGAACTGCCTTGACTCCGGAACCAATGAGCTATTCATGTCACATGGACGAAAGAAGCGTTCAACACCGACCACCGAAGGTCAGACCGAAGAGACCCTTTCGGCTATCATTCGAGTTCTTGCCAAGGGAGAGGAGGAAGAGTTGCAGTCGAGCAACCAAACATCTCACAGGTGGGTCCAGATTCATTTCCCCTTCCCCCGCCCTTCTCCAGAGCGGTACAGATAGAACCAGTTTGACTCCTGTCACTAGTTCAACGTAACCCCTGGAGCATCAATCACTCCAGCTCATTCCAGCGTGCACCACCTCGGCGACCTGGTCTGCATGTCGGAGACGTGGTTCGTCTCCTCTGTAGTCTCCGTGTCCGTCTTGTGCCTGCTCTTCTCCGCCCTCATCGTCGTCTGGGGTTGCCACTCGCTCAACACAGCTAAATCTAAGCTGCCAATGTAAAATGTTTTCTATTAGGTAAACAAAATAATATGGTGCCAGTACTGTGCAATTTCTGCGCAAACTCAGCTGTCTTTCGTTGTGTGCATTCGTGTAGGCCATGGACTAAGTGATATTAATATTGCGAATTTCGCAGATCTTCTTAATCTTTGTCGTGTTTATCATTTATTCAAACCGCGTCCTTGTCGAAATTCATTCCATTCAGTGTATCGAAACTTTATCATTCACAAAGCGTGTTGCTGTTTTCTCAACATTCCTTTTTTTCATGAATTCAGTTATTGTTGTTGATGCTTTCATATGTAGATTTATGACTATAAAGCATAGCTGCCTAAACCGTTTTGAGATGTGTCTGAATGAAAGTTGAAGGCAGCACTCACGGAGATCCTCGTCTTGGAAATTTCGCCGTGCACCGTGATTTCAAGGGACATACATAAAAATCACATATGATGATGAAATAGCCCAAAAACAGCGAAAAATTCATGAAAGCGGGGTGCTCGCTTCCGTGCGCTTGATTGTGCGCCCCTTTACGTCTATGGGTCCCGCCACGCGAATGTCAGCAGCGACTATGCAAGAGTGCCCTAGCGTGTTTGATTTTGATTATTCGCTGCTGACATTCGC
>KN730269.1:0-14558 GCA_000816745.1 Ancylostoma duodenale | reverse complement strand
CTTCTAACGCTAGATAAATAGTTATTGACCCTAACTTGAAAAGTGCGTTCGCATACACAACTATACGATATACGATATACACAACTATTCCTATGAGTCACTATAAAGTTGGGCTTTCTGGTGCAATTTTGATCTAAATCATAACAGATGAAAGAACATAGTCATTGTCAACACTCCCCGCTTCCTTGATGTCAAGTAGTGAATCTCTTCGAGGTGTTTGCTTTCTGAAGTTATCTTGTTTTTGTTCATTCTGCTAGTGTTTGCTTTCGGAAGAGTTCGTAAATCTGGATTTCCAGCACACTTTTCGCACAAAAGCCATCAAAAATTGTTGAAAACCCCACTACGGAGACTGCCTGGAGCGCTTGGGGGAGCGCTTCCCATTTGCCAGCTGTCCTCTTTAAAGGCACTTTCCCATCGTTTTCAAGATTTTCGCGTGAAAAGAATCTCCAGTAGCTGTTGATCGCAATGGTATATGTGATTCCGTGAAAACTGCCAGAAAAACCAGTTCTCAGGCCACAATTATGGAGGAGCCTGTGGACGGGGCCAATGCGAAATTAGAGGGTTTTCACCTCATAAATTCCTCTGCTCGTCACACATAGAGCGCAGTTCCTGTTCTGACAAGGAGTGGATGAGGAACTCTCACAGAACTATGAATTTTCCCAGAAGGTGCGCTCCCGGGAGTGAATTATTCAGGGCAGTACCTTGGTTCCGCCCATAGACTCCTCAAGAATTGGGGCTCGAAAGTGGATTTCTCCGGCAGTTTTGCACAGAATCATATATATCATGGTGATCAGCAGCTCCTGGAGATTCTTATAACATGGAAATCTCAAAAACGATTCTAAGGTGGGACGGTGCCTCTAACTGTTGTGTTATTCAAGATGTCTCAACTAGCTAGATAGATAAGATGCTCAGTAATATGTGACCCGTCACAGTAGCAAGGTTGAACCGAATGTTACTAATCGGCACATATTTGTCAAAAAAAAAGACTTTCAATGCATCTTAGAAACATTATTTATACCATTCGAATCAGCGTGTCGAGGAGAACCAGGATCTGTTCTCTCAATCATAAAACAGACTTAAACACAACAGACATTGAACAAGCTTTTGGAAACACGGAATCTCAATCTGCCGCAAGTTGCCTTGAAATTCGATACGTCAATTATCAACGCGCTAGCTACTGTTGCAGTCCACAACCAATCGCTGGTTAATGTGCTATGAGTAAGAAATGAACTAGCACTTGAATTTCCGACCATGTTATCCACCTTGTAGATTTTCTCAAAGTCTCACGACGTCACACAGAACCAGAAGTTGCCTGAAAGTCTCTTTATTCATTTTCTTCAATAAATCTGATGTATTTACGTCTCACGTCAGTGAACACGAATAGCAGTGCTATTCCGCATCAAGTAGCAACAATCTAAAGACGGAAGCAAGGAAAGGCGGGGAGCAGAGATGGAGGCATGGACGAGACGGACGGGGAAAGGACTCCCACTGGAATCACAGGCAAACAAAAAAACTAGCTATGAATCTAAGCTGACAACTGCCACTGCACAGATATTACTCCAGAAAACACGGAAAAATCAAGTCCCACGATGGAATAAATAGAATATGAGCCCTCAAAATGTTCAGCAACAGTTCAATCGCGATAGAAATTTGAAAAAGAAAACAGCAGGAAAACTGCAGCAAGATTACGATATCCTACAATAACTAATAATCTCAAACGTAGTCCAACACGTTAAATGGTTTGTAAGTACGGAACAACAGTGTGCCCGTAACTGAAGCTCAAGAAGCCATTAAAACACAGAATTTCCAGAATCATTTGCACGTTGAACTGCGCCTTTAATACACTTTTTTTTACAAGTAAACTACCAGTCCATAATATCATTTAACTAGACCGCTCTAGTGACAATCAGAGAACACAAAGTGAGTTTAAACAATTCTGCGTTGATGTACATGCCCGACAGTACGTGAACCTAAGAAAATTCTTCGAATAAAGTTAACCACCGCTATGTGCTAGATACATGTCTGGTTTGAAATAAGAAGATAAGTCAAGGAACATCAAATGACAAGTGCGAAGGGGAAAATACGATAGAAGAAGACTCATTTCCTTCCCTCTTCAAGTATATGAATGTGAACGAGTGGATTACGCGGATGATTCTCATTACTTCTTCTTACTGCTGCCGGCGTAGGACGCTTAATACTTCATAAGTTTTGGATGAGTATTTGAGGAAAAATGACCTATAGCAAATCTCAGAATGACAGCACTTACCTTAATTTTCTTGCCTGAAATCACCTGTCGCACTTCATCTGCCGAAAGAGTTTCGTATTCCAGTAATGCTTCAGCAAGGAGTTGATGCTCTTTCTAAAACAGTCATTCACATTCGCAGCTCCCTCAACCAACATAAGGCAATCGTCGCCGGTAAAAAAAATTCATAGGAAACTTTGCAGGAATCTATAAATGACTTCTGCTCAAGCCGCCCTAATTAGACAGGAAGTAAACACGCATGACATCATGTCTTTCACGTCGACTCAATCTGGCATAAGGCATGTCGAAACATTTAGGGCAACGCGCGCACTGAGTGCAATCTTTTCTAAATTTGCAGGCATACGAACAAAAAACTGCGCCTTAAAAAACAGCTTTGCTCGGAAAAAAAAGAGGAAATAAAACTGCAAATTACCTTGTGCTTCGTAAGAATGTCCTTCGCACGCTGGTAACTATCCTGGAGGACTTGATTTATCTCCTTATCGATCGCTTCTGCAGTTTGGGGGCTCAAGTCACTTATTTTCACCAACGACGTGGATGATGAGTCTTCTGCAGTAAAATCTCGCAACCCCACCTAGAAAACAAAACAAATGTTTATATGCAAAGGTATCTATAACACAACCCCAGAAAAGAAACAGTAACAACTTCAATGCCAGGTAATACACAACCCCACCTTGTCGCTCATTCCAAAAACCTTCACCATCTGAACAGCTAACTGTGACGCTTTCTTCAAATCATCTGCCGCTCCAGTAGTCACCTAATGATGAATCATGTCAGATACAAACAACCATAAAAACGAAACAGCTGAGGAAAATTACCATGTCATCTCCAAAAACCAACTCCTCAGCTACTCGTCCTCCCATCATTACATCAAGAGCCGCGAGAAGTTGACCCTTTGTCATTTGGTACTCATCTTTTTCAGGCAACATTGCCGTGTGACCAAGAGATTGTCCCCGAGGAATGATTGTGACCTTGAAATGTAGCGAAATTCGTCAAAATGTATCAAACTACAGCATCAAGGTGCAGGGAGTCCTAGTTTGCTTAAGCATGAGAATTTCCAGAAGCACTACAACCAAGAGAATAAATTGAAATCAGGTTTTCTACGTAGGACAGAAAACCTAAGGCAGTGGACGGATGTTGGTGGGTAATGGACTTTTGAGAAATTTGCCATAGTTGACCAGCGCTGATGGAAAGTGCTGCTCTCAAATCAATTAACAAGCAACATCTCCTAAACTTCATTTAAAACAGATCTGTTACAATGACTGTACGCCATTTGGGTGTGACTGGCGTACTAGAGGCTAGGTCTCAGAAAATTCAATTACTATAGTGGGTAGCGGGAATATAGAAATGTCTAGGGCGCATCAAAACCCATTTGAGCCTAGTGTGCATACCTTATGCAATGGCGTAGCATGCTTAGTGTATAGCGAAACTAGGGTGTGTCCAGCTTCATGGTAAGCAGTATTCCTATTCGCTTCCTCATCAGGTATTCTGCCACCAGTACGCGCCGGACCCATCAGCACTCTAAAGAAATAATGGAAATCTATTAGAAAGAAACTGAGAAAGCGTAGTTACAGTAGTAGCTGTTGTAGTAGTACTGCAAGACAGGAAATCGATTGAAAGATTCCCACCTATCTCTAGCCTCGTCTAAATGCTGCATCGTCACCTCTGGAGCACTTTCCGTAGCAGCTTTCAAGGCGGCCTGATTGACCATATTCTCGATATCAGCGCCAGTGAATCCTGTGGAGCCCTGAAGACGACAAATCGCACTACGCACATGAAAGCAAACTGGAACACTCAATACCCACCTTTGCCAACGTCCTCGGGTCTACTCCAGGTGAGTGAACAATTCGTTGAAGATAGAAATTGAAAATGTCTGTTCGACCAGCCAGATCAGGTTTCGGCACTGTCACTCGTACGTCGAAACGTCCAGGACGAAGCAATGCCTTGATTTCGATAAAATAAAAATATCAAAGAACAACATACTTCAGCCACAACCGTACCTTATCAAGGTCATCAACTCTGTTCGTGGCTGCAATTACGATGACACCTTCATTTCGGTTGAAACCATCCATTTCGCTGAAGAAAAAAGCAATAGAAATGAAACACGAGATGCTATGGTGATGTTAGAACGAAAAAATGGCTAAAATTTAACATTTTGCTTGCTAGGATTGCCAAAAGATCTAGAAGAGACAAAAAAGGTGCAAAAGAAGCGGAAGCATACCTCAACAGCTGGTTGATCGTCTGGTTCGCGTATGGATGGATACTGTTAGAAACTCGTTTTGACCCAACACTATCAATTTCGTCAATGAATATTATGCATGGGGCTCTGCAAGAGTTGAAAAAATATAGCATAACTAGGTCATAGAAAATTCAATGAAAAACAAAGGAATAAGCCAAACCTGGCTTTCGCTTTGTCGAACAAATCTCGTACTCTCCGTGCTCCTTGACCCACCAATACTTCGTCGAACTCTGATCCGGAAGTGTGGAAGAATGGCACCTAAGCAGGATCACTCAGAAAGAATGACAATGTTCTTGTCAACCATCCACGTAGACATAATGGTTGATACTGAACCGTACTTCAGAAAAAGTTGCACTCGTAACGCACCTGTGCCTCTCCAGCAATGGCTCTGGCCAGAAGTGTTTTGCCTGTCCCTGGTGGACCAACCAAAAGGACTCCCTTAGGGAGGCGACCACCAAGTCGAGAGTACTTCTCTGGATCACGAAGATATGATACGATTTCCTCAACTTCCTGTTTTGCTTCGTCCATCTATAACAATCACTACGTTCGTTGAAATGATTTTTACGACACTCAAAAGCAGCAATAAGGATAGTTGGCAGAAGTTACGTACAGACATGCAGATTTAAAGCGGACAGAAACTAACCCCTCTGACATCGTCGAAAGTCACTTGAACATCTTCTGGTTTTACCTCCTGCGTATTCGAGAAGAACAACGATCCAAATTGTCGGTCGCCTATTCGAACACGAATTGCTAGAGTAAATTTTAACTGCGTACAGAGAACCAAAAAGAGAAAAAAAAGGACTATAGGAGTAAGAACTAAAATAACTAAAACATAACAACAAAATGAAAAACCTAAAGCTAATTTGATGTAGAAGAAATGAATAGGATTAAAAACATTGCAGAAAAGTGAAAAAGCCGAGAGATAGAACATGCCACCAACGAACCGCCTGTCAGATATCCTATGAAAATACAAGCAGCGAGGAAAATGTAGAAACGAGTAAGTGTGCTGGATTTTTTCGGTGCTGATGAGCTAGAACCTTTGGATGCAAGCAATCCTTTCACGAAGCCTTCCTAAAATGGAGAATCGTTTGAGGTTGAGAACAGAATTCGAAGTGTTAAATGGACTTAGCGAACATGTGTGAAAACTCACATAAGTCTAGAAACCGAGAATCCTTTAAAAAGGCAGTTAAGAAAATTCAAATTTCTCACAGTGTACGTCTTTTGCTGTGCTTCAGGTAGTTTCTTCAGCTCAGAGTCGTATTGATTCCATCCATCCACCGGATCATCTTTTCCCTTCTTTGAAGTGCCGAAGATGTCGGCAAACATGCTCCATCTGAATGATTACGAAAATGAGCCGGCAAAATAACGGAGAATGCAATCATGTGCTTCTCACTTGTTCTTCTCACGGTCACCTTTAGATCCTACTCCTCCTATCCCGACATTTCCTACTCTTCTGGTTCGAAACCCACGTTCCTGCACCACTGAAATACTTTCCACTAATTACAATGATTTACAAAATAAAATACGAGAAATTTCTACTGCACAGTCACACTAGTCTTTTTGTACTAGGACTCTTAGTAATGTCAACAAAGCCGAAGCGGCCAACCGCAGCAATGTCAATGTGCGGATCCAAACTTGGAAGACCCGTCAAATACCGAAAAAGAGGCACCAAATTGAATCTGGGCTGGGATTCATGAAACGATAACCAAGCAAACTCAGACTAGGAAAGCAACTTTTGCCGTCTGCGTCTCTTAGCTCTATGTAGTCAGTACGATAACCAGTCATGCTAGCCATCATTGGATTGCTTGGTTATCGTTTCATGAATCCCAGCCCTGCTGGAGTGGCCCATAAAAATGCCAGAGCATCAAGTGGGTGTGAAGAGGGTGGGCTCAGGATGAGATGTGCTTTGTGGCAAGGATGAGCAAGATTACACGGATGCGCAAAAGTCCTGAATGGGGAAAATCCTAGAAGACCCCAGCGTAAGCGAAAAGTAAGGCATATGGATCAGCGAGATGTAAGACGGCGAGATTACGTGAATGTGGTCAAAAGAAATTTTTTTAGGAAATGCTGCTAATTCCTTTCGTGCTTAATTTTCAGATTCTTCATATCTAAATCCATTCCAAGAGGAAAGTAAGGCATTCGGTTGAAGTCATCGTCAATAGAAGTGCTGAATGCCCGGCTTCAACAGCTGACTTTACTATTTTACAACTTCGAAGTCGAGACATGTTTGCAAAAAAGGTGTAATCTATCAGATCGAACTCACTCACTGCTCCTGTACTAGGAACAATACACACTGACAACTGTCCATTTAGTCTAATATGGAACCGATCTCGACGAACCGCGCGGCGAGTTATAAACGGCAACGGCTGTCCATCTAAAACAAATGAAAGGCAATGTTAAGAATACTGTTGCGTTACAGGAAAGTAAGCACACCTTCCAATGCCCTCTTCAAGTGATCTTTGCCGATTTCCCGAAGCACTGCTGGATAGGAGGCCGATCGGCAAAGGTCATTCGTTGCCCTCCTAACGACTGAAAACAGACCTGTAATTTAGGTAGATAACATGCCTCAGGGTCGCTTTGTACTAGGTGTGGGGTGGCGTCCAATGCACGCAACACTATTAAGGCCATTCACACGCACACATATCGAACACTCGCATCCATATCTTTACCCATAGGATTGTGTGCACCTGACGCGCCCATGCATTCAATAAAAACAGGCAGTCACACCATTATATATGAATTCAGGAACCTACCAGTGCGTCGATGTGTGGGCCCAAGTTGAAGTGAATACCCGCAGCTACTCCATGCTCCCAGCCCATTCGCTACCTGCATTCTGAAACAACCTTGCTAAATTTCACGAGAACATTGGGTCGTGACACAATGCATACTCATGCACATCTGAAAGAGGGCATTGAAAAGTGAGTTTCTAATGAGTTTCCAAATGAAAGAACAAGGTGGGCGACATCTCTAGACTTGAGTTCATTCTAGAGGTTCGCAAAGATTTAAACTGTCAGGATTAGTGACCAATGTGATAATATGAAAATATGAACACTATGAACCAATATGAATAAACACCAATATGAAAATGAGAAAGAACTTGAACACAGCGATGATCATTACATAAAACCATTTAAACTTTCACTAAGCATTTATTGGCTTAGAGCCCTCCGACTACTCCGCAAAAGAAAACAACTAATCAGAAGCCGATAGGATAGGATATCTGCAAATCCACAGGGAAGTCATAGATATAGAATTCCTTCTACAACGCCAAATTTGTGAAAGAAATTCTATATCCATGACTTAGTTTACTAAATACTCTACACTTCTTAGAAAAAAAGCTGCAAAAGACTAAGCCAGCAGTACCAGAGTATGATGGTCAAATGAAAACAAAGTTACTCAAACAATGAATCTGATGAAAACTTAGATAAGCTACCGACAAACGTGAAAAACAAGATAAGACGTGCGTATCAGACCAACAGAATAGACGGAAATCGATAAACATGAGAACTATCAGCTGGGCAGATGCTACGTCATTGTTCGTTCACGAAAACAAGTTAGTTCTGACATCACAGAGGCTGAGAGCTCCACAGTTCAACTACTCAACCCAAGCGATCAAATAAAACATTGCGTACGTTGGGCAGCTCAGCGTTAATGAACACACGTGTGGGCAACAGCAACCACGTGTCAACGTGGCCTCAGTCAGTACAGAAAACGACCTTGCTGTGAAATCATAGGTCCCAGAACTCAGTAGACGAAAGCGAGCAAAGAAACAAATCTTAGTGTGGAAATGGCCATGCAACTGGCAGGGAATGAATAAGCGGAAAACAGCAAGCATTTTCTCTGAGGCAGAGGACTACTTGCCCACCACTCAACTTCAGCAAAAGGCAGAGTTACAAAACCACACAATAGGGTAAAAACAAGCAGACATATGCGCTTATAGCACCCCATCAAACTACTGGATCAAAATTAAGCCTGGATACAGTGAGGTTCGATGGAAATGCGTTTTTCGCGAACTCGGGAAGCACACGGCGCAAACGCACAGCTCACGCTGCAAACTTCGTCCTGACAACAAACCATAGAGTTTTCTTAATTATTTAGTTGGTTTTCTTGATAGTTAACATCAACATGACGAAAAAACCACCAAGAAAACTGTGACTTTCCATTACGGTAGCGATATGACAGCGAGCGGCGCCGCCTGCTTCATGAGCGTGCGAAAAACGGACTTCCATCGACGCTCCCTGTGTAGAATGAGCTCCTTCCAATTTATATTTGATGGGGCCTCAAGCATTATGCGATGGGAGCCGTTACCATGGAACTGCCTCATCCCAAGCATCTTCTTTCATCATACCACTTCTCAGTGCACTAATCCGATTTTGATACCTCTTCGAAGGAAAAAGAACATTGGAACAGAATCCAGATGTCGCCAGTTTCAAAATGCCATGACTTAACCCGAAGTGCAGAGAAATTCCCAACACAAAAACTTCTACGGGTGCTGCCTTTAAGGGAAGCAGGAATACACTAGCCCAGATGCTAAACTCTCCTCTGTTGCCACTGGAATCGTCCAATCAGATAAATCCCAGCAATAATCTAAATCTATGCCCTGTCCATCCTGACAATGCTATACTGCTGTAGTTGCATACAAATTGACTGTGCCACTGAACATTTTTGAGAGCGTGCAGATCCAAAATCCTGAACCAAAATACAGATGGGCAGCATCACCACTTCACAAACGATAGTGCCCAGCGGAGAAAATTTCATGTATATATAACATTGTAATTACAACGATGACAACATTAGACTTGAACAAATGGGAGTTCCAAGGTTCTTCGTGTAATATCTAGATGTCGATTAAATTCTACATACATATAAATGCGCATTAACCATTCTGAGGGGGGAAATTTTTCACTGAAAGTTAAAGCGGGAGAAGAAAAGGAAAAAATTAAGGAAAAATAACATCATATTCCAGGTAATTATCTAAACTATACTAATCAGGAATCAGATGCGACACCGGTTTACAGCGTTTTTCAACGGATATACAGAATTCACGGAAGTGAGGCCAACTTCAGAGGATCTACATGAACGAAAAATTATGACAAATGGCGTAACGTGTGCAAATATGACGGTTCTTCCCTGATATAACTCACAGAAATTACACACTACGCACTGACATGAACAAATTGGAACGATGATTCCACAACGAAGATCAAGCCCGTGAGATCCTAGAAGACTACACATCCTCAACTCTATCCATGCCATCAACAAAGTCATCTCATATGCTTATGCTGCTGTTCGGACATGGCAACTCATCGTGGTCGCAGAGGTTCCCGACCAGTGGGAACATGGCCCGAACGGTCGTACAGAGCTCGCTCGGATTCAGTCAACGCACATTTCACTAATGGCGCCAGATCTGCTCCTTCAACCTCCGAGTCGTCATCTGTGTCCACAGAAGGCATTTCTCGCCGTTTACCCTGAAAGCAAGGACATATAAGGCAATCCTTACCAACCTATTTCAGAGAACATCATAAGAGCATAGCGTCGCCCTTTTCTTCACCCGTTTTCGTTAGAAATTTTGACACTGGAACAAATTGGGCTGAATAGATTCGCCCACAAATCGACTTTATGAAGTTTGGGAATTTACTCGGGAAATTCTGCGTTGAATTAGGGAGTGAAAATCCCTTAAAAGCCTATCATGAATTGTTGCTATGAAAAACTGAAGGAAGCAATTCTCTGATCATTTTTCACAGCACGTTGGGAGTCTATGTACTTTTATCACATAATCTCTCTAAACGAATAACATCAGTCAAGCAGACTTCAGTAGGGAAAATATAAATATGGGCAACAATAAATACTCCACTCCAAAGAAGGGTTTAGAAAGGAAGGAAGAACAGAAGAACTTACAAATGATCCTTACCTCGAAATACAGTCGCTCTTCATTTGCTAATCGTAAGTGCTTCCTCGCCACCAAGGTTTCTAAGCGTGTACTATCGCAACAGCGGCAGGGCTCAGGATGGATGGTGATCTCAGCAAGCTCTTTCGGTGACAACTTCCGCCATCTGGGCACTTCGATGTCCTTAAAATAACATTTTACTTTCACCACAGCAGTCATTTTCCTTTGAAAGAAGGGGCGAACGCTACTTACAGAATATTTGGGCATTTCCACTCTGACTTTGAAATACGAATCTACGCTCGAATCCGACTCCGAATCTGACTCAACTCCCATAAGCCGTCGTGCTCTCCTACGCTGCTGAAAAAAAAGATAAAATACCATGACATTCTGCAGACAAAGAAACAAAGGATCACGTAGCTCAAACATACTTTCTTCTTGTTTCTTGCACGGCGTATTTCGTGCCTTCTTTTCTCGCTATACCCGCCAGCCGTGTAGGACTATAAATAATGTGCTTAGCGAATTGAAATCAAATTTAAATGCTTAGCAGAATGAAACTGTATCTTTATGGAGCGGGTAACTAAGTGAATATGTACCGATGCAGAGTATTAAAAATGAAAATATAAACTCTGTTGCAAGTCACTGGTCGAGATTCGACTGAAAAAAAGAAAAACGAGTGAAATGCCCATCAAGCATTGCTGTTTTGGAGGCTGCAAGCCCATTAAATATCAGATCCAAGATATTTTGAGCGTTTCGAAACTCGAAGAACAGTCGCGATATTTCGAAGAACATCTTCTGGACCAGCCATTCTCGTACTACAGGTTTAAACTGCCAATGTGAAGGAGGAATAAAGGGCACATATTGCACGGAGCAATACGTGTTGCTGCTCTAGCAGAAAACGCCCCAAATAAATCTAATAGAACTCGCAGGTCGGAAAAAGTTCATTTTTATACTGATTCTGTTATAAAGGAGCAAAAACCGGTAAAAAAGACTACCTTATCCTTCCGTTCTTCCTCGCTTTCCTCCATAGATGACGAGTCAGTGGACGAAACAGAACTTCTCGCGCTCAATCGCATCCGCTTGGATTTCGAGACAGATTGACCTCGCTCAATCTCCTCAGCATCGTCGAACTGCATAGGGGCACACCTTCGTCGCTCTATTACGATCGCTTCCCTATTTAACCAGAAGGGGACATCAATACGTGATCTAATCGCAAACGCGGGATTCATCGACGCCATTCTCGCGAATGCTTCTGCGTAACGCAGAGGAGCACAAGTAACTGAAAATCGATGGTAACTGTTACGATCAGTACGGCAGAACGGATTCTCTGAAATACCTTGTGCCATATTCAACGCGCAGAACCCAGTGGATTCGAAGGGATTGGCTTGATTCAGGCCAGCATCAGTAGACCCCGGTCTAAATCAATTCGCCCTAAGCAGTAAAAGTATTAATAAAGAAACTGGATCCAACCGGAACTGATGGGAGTAACGAGTCCGTCGCGTAAGCGTATATCGTACGTCTATCGGTCGGATTCTGGCGCAAGACTGAGGATTCAATTCCGTTGAACAAGAAGGAACTTGACCGTCCACACAAAGGAATCCATCCAAGTCTTCCACCTAAAAGAATTCACAGAGCTCTTAAGTAGAAAAAAGGTTGAAACTGGAGAAGTAGCTAAAAATACCACATAATAGCTGCATATTAGCTCATGCAGGAAAAAAAAAACATGAGATCTCTCATTTTCTACAGAACCACTTACTTGTCGGCTGATGTTTTCGACCTGCACAGAATTCCCAGCCATTTTATAGCTCATTGTAGCTTTCATTTGCCCGTATTTCACGGTAACTGTCTCAACTCTAAAAAAAACAGTAAGCACGTATCATATCTATACCGTACTGAGAAACTCACTTCTCTTTGACTTCGACATCCGAGAGATCCGTACTGTCATCGTATTCCTGACTCGGCACGATTGGTCTCGGTCGCGGCAGTTGTGTTTGAGCTGATCGTTTCTTCACAACTTTCGCTTCTTCTTCACCGTACACCCTTGTTACCATGTGACGAGGCATCCTCTCTTCAGCGGTCGACTTCATCCGTCGGGCGGCCATAGCCAGCTGGGTAGGAGTTTGAGACTCGAACTAAAAGCGGAAACATGACTTTGAGACAATGGACAGGACTCAGCATCCAGCAGTTGAAACTAAAGAGAAGAACGAACCCCTGATACAAAAAACGTGAAAGCATTGTGCTCTCTTCCTTTGTTAATCTTATCCACAACAGTCTTCCGCCTGGTTACCTCCACCTCTCGCCTGGATGTAGCGCTCGGCAGCAATAAAGGACCCCTGAAAATCAAGCAACGCTTGCTGTATAAAGAAGTTGAGAAAGGCAAGAATAGAGGTACGTCTAGCCAAAACAAGAACGAAATTAAGGAACTCGCAAAGGCCTAAAAGTGAGCAGACCACTACTGCGCCCATTTCCAAGTGAACTATATCACAATGAACGACTTCACTTACGATGATCCAATAATTCCAGGTGGATTTTGCACCGGCTGTTGAGGCTTAGTTACATAGCTTGGAGACTGAACCGGTGGCGGTGAAACTGGAAGGATTAGGCAATGAGTACTAAAACCTAAGAAAAAAACTGATTACAGAAGCTCTCATTTTTTTATTTGTGATTATTTAGATGCAATCGATGTTTCAATAAATACTAACGATTGAACAACACTTGGTAAACAAAATAGGGTTTATTTTACCCTGCGACATATGAAACAACCAGTTCCGTCCGCTGCTCTTTAAAACCTTCTGCAAAGATAAAACATTCATCAACATCGATTACTGGATTCTACATTTTGATGGATAGCGCAACTTTCACTCGAATCGTAGATTAAGAAGTCAAGTTCCCAAATGGTAGTACAATGTAGTGACCTTTATTTCCCTCAACACAATTCACTGATCGGAGGCCTAACGGCAATAAGTCCAAGTTATCCCTCAAGGTTAAAATGTTAAGCTTACTTTGAGCCAGCAGATTAGCGGCACAACAGTGCAAGTTCTAAGGATCGTTAATTCCACAAAGTGGCATTCCCTGTTTTTGTTAGACGTGTTCGCTTTTGAGCATAAAAATGCAGCTAACGAAAAATCAGCTATTGATTAATGGCGGATTTTTTGAAAGAAAACGAAGATACAATGAGCGGAGCGCATTTCTGGGGAAGAATTTCGAATGAAAACTGATTATTACTGGTGTGCAAGGGAAAGCGTAGAAATGATACGAAAATGTCCGCACTACAATCCATTCCCTTTCTGTTTCGAACGATTTCCACCATAGAATCGAAAAAAAAACACAAGCAAGTACTAAGGAATTGGAGGGAAAGGGAAAACAGTCTTACCAGATACTAGCGCAAAACCTAGAACTTCTGGCGATATAAAGAACAAAAACTAATAAACTCCGTCTTCACACTTCACGCACGATCAGATACTGGTTAAGACAGGACGTACTCTCACAGAAAATCATGTTTCACATTACTTAAAACAGTAACGTGGTATATTTAGTCGCCAACAAAAAGAAAAACAATGGACGTAAAAACTAGTCATCTGAATAAGAAAGAAAAAGAGAGAAAAGAAGCAGCTCACACAACTTCAGACCGATAAATAGCATACTCTAATTTTTTAAAACGCTGAAATTCTACGCAAATTTGAGGTAAGATGGGAGTAGACCTCATGTAAGTCATCTTGAAAAATTTGTTAGAGTAACAGAAATAGGAAACTCACCTAATGTTTTCACGGACCCCAACGAATTATTTGCAGAAAGTCCATCCCGTGAGGTAGCAGGAGATGCAGAAAAGTGTGCCGCATTGCCAGACGATGAAGAAAGGGACTGGTGCGGGGCCTAGAACATCCAACTTTGCTAAAATGTACGAAAATCCAAAGAAAGCCAAACTGTTCGGGGAAGTTAGCCAGACCAAGTAATTCAAAATTCAGATGTGAACGAGAGGAAAGATGATCGGGTTTAGGGCCAGGCCACATTTTCTGATCCCGGTTGGCAGTGTAGCCTTGCGGTTTGATCAAATCAGGAGTGCCGAAACTCGTTACAAACAGAAAACAACAACTTTGGACGAGTTCCCCAACAGTGCCACTAATATTTAGATTAGTTCTGACATTCAAAAGAAAACGAACAAGTTCTCTTTTTAC
>KN730266.1:5827-18710 GCA_000816745.1 Ancylostoma duodenale | reverse complement strand
TTGTGAAGGCTTGGGAGTTCTTCACAAATTTCGATTAACTACTTGTTGATTTCGATCAACAACTACTTGTTGATTTCGACCAACTATTGGTTGATTGATTACACACTGTCATTCCTTGCTATATTGACGCGCTTACTCTGTATGTTAGTGCACAAGCTTTCTCGAAATGAACGGATATCGTGGTTCTGCACAATCGGTCCTAGACCTCAGCAGGGGGTGCGGCAGAGGCATCCACCACTTGATCCGATCGCTTACGCCCAGCCATCACCGAGCTTCAGAGACGTTACCCTCTAGTCCTCATTGTATCCGCCCCTTTCTTCGGAGGAGGTGCCCTAAGCGTCACAACGGTGGAAGGGTGGTTTTCCTGCTGCGTATATTGCGCAGCCTGAAACTTGTGAACACTCCTTCACTCCTATGCTGCGAGACCGCCAGCAAAGATGATGCAACCACTACCCCGTGAATGCGGGAGAGCCAGCAGTGACGTAATTGGCGAGTCCCGGAACGAACCTGTCTGAGTCCCTGAAAATCGGCCATTTCGCCTTGTACTCTGCGCCTCAAGATTATAGGTGTACATCAGTGCCGCCGCGTTAATGGAACCACATGACTAGCCGCTCTACCCCTCTTACGACGCTTTGTTTAATAGATTGTTAAAGAGGATCATAGTTGGAATCAAGCTCAAGCACAGATATTTTCGGCTGCAACCTGAGCTTCGTAAAAGGATCGAAAAACAAAGGCGGCTTAGTATCAGGCGGAGCCTCGGAAAAATGTGGTTTTGTCACTTCCGAGAGAGGCTGCTTCTCAGCTTGGGAAACCCTATTGGAGGACGGACCTCCGCTGTGCATCGCAGTTCGACGCCCAGAGTCACCCTTGCGCCCCTGTGAGGCTGTTAAGCGTTGCGGAGGATTTCGACTTTTCCAGGCGACTGGAAGCCGAGCTAAGAGTAGACCACTGTCAGGAGTCTCCACCGTCTTGGCAGTATCAGTCGCAAGGTGGCTTCTCTGATCCACTTAGGTCGGCAACTACTTGTGGTGAAAGCTGAGCTCAGCGCGGCATGGCTGCTCAGTACGGGGAAAACTTTTACTTACCTGTCCAGCACACATTCTGCCTCAGTACCCCGCACGCCGCGCTTTGCCGTCTCAGACGTCGGACGGTATGGCAACCGGCGAGAGGCGATCTAATCTCGTGTTGCGCAGGACGTCATTGATTTCGGACCAAGGCGACAAGGGCACGACCAGCCATGGAGACTGCTTCATGCTCTGTACTTATAACGCCAGAACTGTCTCTACAGACGCCGACCTCCACGCTCTTCTCGAAGCTGCAGGACGCAACAAATTCCAGGTGATTGCTCTGCAGGAGACCAAAAGCAAAGAGAAAGATGTTCGACAGCTGAGTGACGGAACACTCGTTATCCGAGGTGAGAAGTTTCCGTCACGAAAGGTTGGGGGCGTTGACTTTGTCGTGCACCCATCTCTCGTCCATCTCGTCGACTCACACGAGATCCTGTCAAATCGTCTAGCAATTCTCCGCCTTCACCTTCCGCGCCACAAGTCCGTTAGTATCATCAACTGTTACTCACCAACGCTCGCAGCTGATGAGTCAGAGTTGGACGTTTTTTACGACAGTTTGGAGGATGTCATCCACAGCGGGAAGTCCTTCTACAAATTCGTTGTCGGAGACTTCAATGCCAATCTAGGGGAGGCTGAAAGAGACGAGTATAGGATAGGAAGGTTTGGATTAGGAGACCGGAACGAAAACGGTAATCGTCTCGCTGGGCTCCTGTTCGCTGCACGCCTTTTCCATGGAAACTCCATTTTCATGAAGAAAGATCATCGTCGGTGGACTCACGCGGAGATCGACCACATACTCACAAACCGAAGGTGGTGTCTATTTGATGTATCAGTGGTATCATCATTCTACTGTGGGTCCGATCACCGTCTCCTCCGTGCAAAAATCCGATTTAGCTGTAAGATGGAAAAGAACATCTGCCACCGCGGAGGAGGAAGAAAAGAAGTCGTGTACGACGGCACCGATCTTGAGGAAACCTTATCTGAACTAGACTGGCACATTATGGAGGACCCAACCGAAGATTACGAGCTGTTTCTCCAAAAACTACCGAAAGGGCCTCAACGCCCCGAACAACAAACTTGGAGCGTATATCAAGGATCACCAAAGGAACTGCTCGGGAAAAGAAGGGCTTTGAGGCTTGATCCGAGCGCATCACATATCGAGCAGTTGATTGCTAATGCCAACTACACAACAGCATTGCAGGAGGACCTCCAAAAGCACAGGCGGAAGAAGCTTCTGGAAGCAGCAGAAGAAAGGAAAAGTCTGAAGAAGTGTCGGAAGGATCTCCATGATTACAACGTCCCGTTGACCGCACTGCTGAACGAAGAGGGAATCGTCACGTCTTCCCGTCGTGAGATGGAATCCATCACGGAAAGGTTCTACACAAACCTTTTTCGCTCCTCATTTCTCGTGGCAAACTCACATATCCCCGCTGGTGATGAACCACCTCGGATTCTTCCTGCAGAAGTCCGCGTTGCAATTAGAAGCATGAAAGCCGGCACAGCTCCAGGACTTGACCGTTTATCAGCTGATCTCCTGCGAGCTGGAGGGCATCGACTACACGTGATCCTCGCGGAACATATGTCGTCGTATCTTCAGAAAGGAAGGACCCCAAACCAGTGGAGGACCTCATGCATCATTCTTCTTCACAAGAAAGGTGACAGGGAGAACCTTCGGAACTACCTTCCCATATTGTTGCTGAGTGTGCTCTACAAGCTTTTAACGAAGATCATTCTCATGCGAATATCGAGGACCTTGGATGAAGCCCAGCCGCAAGAACAGGCCGGATTCGACAGGTATTCAGCTGGACAACATCCAAACCGTTTCGAGGGTTATCGAAGTTTGCCGAGAATATCGCTTACCCCTAGTCCTAACCCTCGTCGACTACGAAAAAGCATTCGATAGCGTTGAAACAAAGGCCATACTGTCAGCACTAGTCGACCAAGGAGTGGACGCGTCATATATGAGGACATCGGCTGACTGCTAACGTCAATGCTCTACAACGGTGCAGCTTTTGCACCGCCCCATTACCATCCCGATGACGAAAGGAGTGCGACAGGGCGACACTATATCGTCTAAGTTGTTCACCACCGCGTTAGAGTGGACAATGAAATCACTCGATTGGGACGAAAAGGTATTCGAATCGATGGACGGTTTCTCTCACACCTCTGTTTTGCAAACGACATCGTTGTCTTTTTGAGTAGTACCAATGAAGCACAGGAGATGCTCAACAAGCTGAACGAAGTTGAGAAAAGGATAGGGCTGCGGATGAATAGGACAAAAACCAAGTTCATGAAGAACGCCTTCTGTGAAGGAGAAGGAATAGAACTTGAAGAATCTCAGATAGCGGAGACGATGTCCTATGGGTACCTTGTACGTTCAATGAACATGGAGAACGACCTTAAAGAAGAGCTGGATAGAAGAAGAATGGCAGCATGGGCCGCGTTCGGGCCTCTCAGAGAAGCCACAGACCAACTGGTCGATCTCGACCTCCGCGCTCATCTTTTTGACTCTACAGTTCTCCCAGCACTCTGCTACGCTGCTGAGACGTGGGCAGACACAACGTCCACGTGCGCTCGAACGTTCTCTTCTGAGGTACAACCGGCACACACAACTGCGAGCCGGACTTCGCAGCTCCGATTTACGGAATATCCAGTCTCCATGATCCAGCGGAATATGTGTCGAAAGCTAAACATCGATGGGCTGGTCATATAATGAGAAGGGAAAATGATGGACAAGAAGAACTTTGGAATGGATCTCATGAGCGACGAAACGACCTCGAGGGAGGCCACCAACGAGATGGGCAGACGTATTCGCCACACGAATGGACCAGCTGAACGCTCAGCTGGAAACAAGTTCCCGGATGACGATGGCGAGAGAAAGAACCGAATGGATGCGATGCTGGGGCCCGCACAACTAGTGAAGTCGGGCCATCTAAGTAACTAAGTAAGTAAGAGAGGCTCCTTGTGCTTTGCCGTCTTCGGACACCTATCACTCGCACGCGTCGCGTCAGGCCGTTTTGTCTTTTTGAACCTGGGAAGAAACAGCTAAGCATGCTTCAAAAGATGCCGTAACACACTGTAGCACCTTTTTAGCCATGATGGGTCAAAGATGACCTGTCCTTCCTCGGAAAAAAGCGTGAGCAAACTCCTTCTACACTTTGTCCCATCAAGGCGTGACGCGCGCAGGTGGTAAGTGTAATCGCTTTGGGCGGCGAGGCAACTGAGGTCCAAGTATTCCGATTGGAGCACATATCCCTACAGGTTCCATACTAGTTGAAGGATTCCTGAGCGGTCTAAACTCAACCAATTGTCTTGATAATGCCACTGACATAAGAACCAAGGGAGTACTACAAGTGTTCGGATGGACGAACAATACTTATGTACCGCACGAAAGATATACGCGAAGAACGCTTTTTCTGGAAATTTATAGGCGAAAAACGCTTTTCCTGGAAATTTTCAAGAACTGCTGTGAAGGCCAGGCTTTAAGATTGGCCTTAAAAATTGGAGTTTGTCTGGGAACTATGAGGATGCTGCAATTGTATGTTAGGAACTACCAGAACCAATGTACCTCGCAAAGAATATATGCGGGGAAGGCCTCATGTCTTCCTCGAGGTCTTCGCGACCGACCTAGGCCAATTAATGAGCATACAATTTTTTTAGTTTACATAAGTTCCCTAGTACAGCAATCTCTTTGGAAAAATAGATCAAAAACTCGCGTTGGTTTAAAGTGGCTCAAACGCAAAGCCTGGATTCCGTCATTGTGTTGGAACAACTCGGCTGCGTGACAAGAGGTACGCTGCTGAGCAGTGATGCATGGAAAGGTACGAGCAGTGCTGCGAGGAAATGAACAAGCTTTATAAGCATGAATGGGTTCGATGAATGCTATCGGAGCCCACAGAATGTGAGGAAGTGTCATTTAGTTCGACTAATTTGAAGAAGCAACCTGCACGTAAGAAGCATACACATGCGGCGCGGTTTCGTTGCGGCGTATATCTTGACCGCCTCCCCAACAACTCACAATTTTGAGTTGTTGAAGTATTTCTTTGCCATAAAAAAGCTAGTAGGGCACTCCACTCCCAAGGTCAGTTCATCAAAAAATTTGATTGAAAAGCGGGGAGATTGGATAGACAGAATGTAGGCTGCTCCAGTGACGTGGCGTGGAGCGCACAAATCTTGGTGGTCACATAATTGGCAGGGGTAATCTTCCATAGTAACGTTGACCCACCTCCTATAGACAGGTCTAGATTACCTCCGAATTTACCCGGTGAACTGGGGATAAACTTCATGATGAATGCCAAAAAACGGATGAACTGTGGGGGTAAACGTGATTACCAGGGATAAACTCAAATATGAATTCAAGGCACGTACTGTTACACGTTACGCTAGGGAATAAAACGCGATATTATCTTCGGCTGTGTTCACCCACACAGGCTGCATATGAGGGCAGATTTCTTTCACAAACCTTGATGAGCCAGCGCGAGACGTTCCTGTCATCGTGATAGACGACATTCACAATGAAGACGTTAACGCCGCGAACTTCGTATATATGGATCAGCAGCGATGTGAGATCGAAATCTTCCAGACGCCATTTGTCATCTCCGTCCAGCATTGGCCAAACTCCATAGCCCTTGAAGCGACCAACTGAGCAGGATTAACATGGAAAGCTCGGAGAGGGAACAGACCTTGATGCTCTTTAGCAGATGTCTGGCACCGATGCGGTTAAGCTCGTCCTTGTCCATGCATTTCCTGTACATGACCTTCAGAGCGTTCATGGATTTCGAACCGGACATCTCTTTTGATTCGAATATTTCTTAATGGAACGGTCTAATGAATACAGAACTCGATTATTTTATCTTGTCGATATGAGGGTCTGAAGTGGGATAATCTGGATTTCTTTATTATTTATTTTTCAACTGTTAGACTTTTTTCCATGACCTTGGTCGAAAACACGGACCAGGCCAATAAATTGGCGGGAGTAAACATGCTTTCTTGGTCTTGTTTTCTTTTCCACTAATCTTTGGAATAATGCGATAGTCGAAGGGTTCTACGCGGCTCAAAATGATCATAGCTGTCAAGTTAAATTTTGAAATTTAAGAATCCTCTGATTCCTCTGTGACCAATTTTTGCAGACATCTAATTGATTGCTTATTTTTGAAACAGTACTTGTCCTAGCATTGACTCAAACATACGAACACAACTTACTTATGACTTTGATAGCATGAGTCAGAAAAACAGTGAAAATTAAGGTGGCAGGCACTGCTTGGTTGATGCCACTGGAGCTTTTTGAAGATGACCAAGGGAGGTCTTGAAAGGTTTGAAGGTCTATTCATTATCACGATGAGCGGACCACAGATATCAACTTTGTTCTCAATGCGATTATAGCTTTACTACCTTTGTCATGGCTCGTTTTGTTTAATTGCTGCGAACAGGGATAAAAGGGAAAAATCTCTTTGTGAACTCATAGACTCTCATACATTTCAGAATCCATTGAATAATTTACAAGAGATTGGTGTTACGAATTTTGTGAAACTAACTTGCTGTGTTAAGGGGCTTGCATACTTTTGCCGCAGCCGCACTGCGGCGGCGGCGGCGGCAAAAGTGGGTGTGCTGCAAGAGTTGCCGCCCGGCGACAAAATACCCCCACCGACATTTCTTGCCGCGCCGCTGGGCGACGTCGCTGGGCGCCGCCGCGGCAAAAATGTATGCAAGCTCTTGTCGCTGGAACCTTGCCGCCGCGACGCCACCGCGACGTCGCTGGCCTATGCTTAAACATGGGCGACTTTCACTGCTGTAAAAGTCTGCAAGACCCTTTACGAAGCAGTTTCCACATCCAAGGCAAGTTCCAATCAAAAGAGTATAAGAAATTTCCGGAAACCGCCATTTTTTTGCAAAATGTAATGTTGCATCAGAGTATTCTCGTGAAAATTCGTTGGAAAGTTCACTGGTTTCCAACTTTCAAAATTCGAATTCTCCGAGGAAAAAAGTTCTTGATCGTGAAACTCTATCGTGTATATTTTTTGATAAAAAATCTAGTGCAATTCCATGAAATCACGACAGTAGGATCTATTGTTCAGTCTGCTCTAGGTTTCATAAGAAAAGCTCGAGTAACTTCAATCTCCACTTCTTAGCTGGATTCAGGGCTATTCACGTTCGCCACTTGTCTCACCTCGCATTTTATCAAGCACTCTGTCTTGAACGTTTTCTATCTGTGAGTAGCTGGATTTGTGGTTGGGTATCGGATGATTAGCTATCCATTTCCCACAGGTGAATTCGAAGAAGTCCTCACAAGGATCAACCTGTAAATTGAGGTCTTACGTTTGCAGGCGAGAGCACAGCGTTGAAGAACACACCGAGAGGTTCATGGCCTTCGTGAAGAAGTCCGACGCGACATTGTAGCCAGCGGTGTTGCCTACGTTCTTCAAGATGTCCTCGTATTTTGGCGTGGTGGGAGAGCAACAGAAGCACAGCGGCACCATGAGCAAGCGCCGCCACATTCTAGCTGAACTGTTTATTCTTTATCTGTCAGGAGGCATCCATATGGAATCTCTCCACAAATACATGTTGCGTTCGATTGTCGGTAAACCATTGATACACTTCATTGAAAACTCTAGCTATCGGAAAATTATTGAGGCAGTCAGACGAAAACTCTAGCTAATGTTCCTTCCGCGTTATTTATGCCCGAGAGTACATACTTGAGCACATGGTAGATTATTATATAAAAATTTCTTGAATGGCTGTGCAAAAGTATGATGCTGCGCAGCTTCACAGCTACGCATAAAACTACGCGATCCGGTTTGTTCTCCTACGGGACGGCGACAAGGTGGCGATCAGCTCGAAGACAGGCAGCCATGCAACCATTGGCCGAACTACTAACACTTTATTTAGAGCAAAACGTTTTTTTTTTCAACGCTTTCACCTACTGGATAACCTTCTAAGCTAAGGAGCTGGATATTTACTGCACATCTTGCCTTACAAAGATCAGCATCACGAGGCCGCGATGATTCATGCGCAGAGGGTGGAGCGTTCATGAACCATGGGAACACAAGCGCAATACTTCTTCAAAAGTGTTCTCCAAACAAAATTTGTTTTCACGCTGATACATTTTTGTGACGAACAGCACTGCGTAGTCTTCACTTGGCAACCAACGTTGCTCTCAACATGCAATATCCTGATTTCTGAAGTCGCAGAGCTGCCACCTTTCCCAGGAAGGCGGCCACATATTGTGGCTGTGCAAGGTGATTGCATTAAAGGCAAGGTCGGGCCAAAACATACTTTGTCGGTTTCTTGCTTGAAATGTTAGATCTAAGATGGAAGTGACAATAAATAACAGTGGAGATCCGAAAAAGATCCGTTAAGTTACGCTAAAGAGACGACATTCTGGTTGCATGGTTGCATAGTACGTGCAACCAGTGGACGACCACTGAACCGGAAGCCACATAAACGGTGTTGCAGTGGCGGGTGTGGTGTTGCGCTGAGAGGTGCAGCAGCACCCATGTTGCTGTATAAGTGAGTACCTCAACACCTTGTCGCTGTATGGAGGATCGTGACGTCACGCGTTGCTGTGTTAGAAGAGAGCAACGGTGGCAACACCATCTAGGCCGGAGCTCTAGATACCGTAACCCTCTGATATTTTCCCCTGAAAATCGGGATAGACCTTGAGAAGCGCTCTCAAATTTGATATAAGTAGCCGCTTTGCGGCGCTCTGGCTCGTTACCTATATAATAAAGCGCTAGGCCATATTGCGAAATCGGTCTGTATGTCGCCGGCTGACTCATCACCTGAGGGAGTCGTGGGAGTGCGGATTTTTTCGTTCTCGAATAGAATTCTTCGTGTTAAGGGTAAAGATTCGCAGAAAAAGTGCAGGGGAAATTGGGGAGGGTTCCACAGACCTAATGGAGAGGTTATTTCGCATTTCATCCAAAATAAAGCCTGGAGAGCAAAGAGGTTGCAGGCCTGCGGCTACAAAGCTCGAACAACAGACAAGTTTGGAGCCCAGGCGAACAGATTTGAAGAACGGAAGCTCAAGCAATACCAATCTCCTTGACTTCTTCACAAGTCATCGTTTTGGAAGCACCTTTTCTCATGCAGCATCATTCGCGCTGAATCTAAGCCTATAAAGCAGCAAGCACAGGCTTTTTAATGTTAAAAAAAAACCTCGTATGGGAATTGTTTGTGCTCATCGACTGACTACAATGTCACACCACTATCCCCTTTTGAAACCTCTTGAAACACCTACCTAAGAAAGGCCTAGGCCCTAAGAAAAATGAAGTTTTTTGGGCCGCAATACACTTCCTCTGCACATTTTTGCACATTTTCCCCTCGATACCAGTACAGGTTAAAAGAGCGGGGTCCGAAAAGGGTTCCGTGCCTATATCATTTCTTGATAGACCTTCAAAAAGAGCAAATCGAGTGACTACTTGACCTCCCCATGCATAAAAAACCCACCGACAACTAACGGAGTCACCTAAGAAGGCGAATCATTCAAAGTTAGCAGGACAATTCCTATCACCAACCCTTCCACAAAAAAAAATTAAAGAAGCCGATTCGCAGAAAATCACTGTCATCCGCGAAGCGCGGCGAAGCTGCGCTTCGTGTGGATTCTTCTTGGATTCTTCGAGTTAACCTAGCCCAGAGGTAAAGTGGCGCACGGGTTCGAGACAGAGCGCCGCGAGGGGATGCCGATTTTTCCCGTTTCTGAGCAGGTTTCTCGGTGTTAAAGTTAGGTATTCGCAGAAATGTTAGAGTTAGGTATTCGCAGAAAAAGGCAGAGGAAGATTGAGGAGGGTTCTACACTCTTACCGGAGCGACTATTTCGCAATTCATCGAGAATAGAAACTGGAGAGCAAAGAGATTGCATGCCCGTTGTTACCAAGCCTTAACCGCAAGCAAGCTTGGAGCCAGTGTGAACAGAATTGAATAATTCAAGCTCAGGCAACTCTTATCCCCTTGATTTCTCTACCAATCATCTTCTGGAAGCATCTTTTCTCATGCAGCATTCCTAGACAGATGGGGGTCCGAAAAGGGTTTTCCGCCCACAATGTTTCTCTATAAACCTATTAAGAGCAAATGGAGCGATTACATTACTTTTCCATGGAGAAGAATGAGGAAAACTGAATATTTAACCTATTAAGAGCAAATGGAGCGATTACATTACTTTTCCATGGAGAAGAATGAGGAAAACTGAATATTTAAGAAGCAAAGCCATAAATAGTTTACCGTCTACCGTCAACTAATGGAGTTACCTAAGGAGACGAACTATCCGAAACTAGCAAAAGAATATCTACATCCAACCCTCCCACAAAAGAAATTAAAAAAGTAGATTTGCAGAAAATCACTGTCATCCGCGAAGCGCGGCGAAGCTGCGCTTCGTGTGGATTCTTCTTGGATTCTTCAAGTTAACCTAGCCCAGAGGCAACGTGGCGCACAGGTCCGAGACAGAGCGCCGCGAAGCGGGGCTCTGGCTGGGTGACTAATGTTAGACGTAACTGCGTATGACTATGACGTGGTACAAGCAGAAAAAATCAAGTTGTGGCAATGTTTCCAGTGTCTCGAAAGTCGAGAGTACGTACTTTGTACAAGCAGAAGGCCGTTCTTCTTTTCCCTTTCACAAGATTAACTTTTCAACAACTACGAATGTTGAACGAATCAGATGTTGAACGACCCGCACAAAACGTAAATAGAAAAGTTTAGGATTTCTTTTGAAAACCCCCTTCACGGTTCTATCGCATCGGGCGAAAGAAGCTAATAGTTTACAAAGCGAGAAATGATGAAGAAGTCACAAAACATTTTAGAACTCACAATCAGCGACAGATATTAGGTAGATTAAGCACAGAAAAAGAAATTTGCACACGGCTGATATGTGTTAGCTAGCCTGTTCGTTTCTGTTCTAATTGCGCAACAGCGCAAACTTTGAGCAGGGGTTTCCATAAGCAGTTTCTCACCTCATGTGTTCGAGCTATCAGCAGATTCTGGATCTTCTCGAGAGCCAGAAGTGCCTCAGGTGTTCCTGTAGAACTGTCTGAGTGACATAGCCCTTTTATTGAGCTAACGATTCTTTTTTTCATTTTTTATAAGTTTTGGAAGATTTTCCAAACACGTTTTTGTATCGTAGGGCGCTTTTGGGAGCAGTCCATGAAGCGTGGGGCCGATGCTCGTCAGAAGCTTTACGGAATCAAAGAGTGTTGAATATTTGCAGTCTACTGCCACATTTTTCCAGAGCTCTGCTTGGGAAAAATGTGGCTGGAGAAAGCCAAGCTGACGAGAAAAGTAATATCCGAGTAGTAGCGCCCACTATGCCGTTACCATGTATGCTGGCACGCTCCAGTAATAATCGCGCATTTCGCTTCCTCCTGTCGAAAGTCGATGCCCACACATACATACTCCACCACCAATTATCCACAAAAACGCTGTCTTCGTTCTCATCATGAAATCTATGTATGGCTTTAGAGAGAAAAACCCTGCCGGGCTAACAAGGAAATTACACGAAATTAAGTTGCTAATTCAAGAAAACACCTACATGGTTAAAGAGCCCGTCCAAAATGATGTTGTAGGTGATGCCTGAAATTTGCTGAATGCTTTGCAGAAGCTCAGCAAAAAAAATGCAAAACAGGCGCACGTCAGGATCATCGACCATCTTCATAGAAGGCCGAAGACTCACCTTTGCGCAACAAGCAGTCAATGCTGATGACTGGTGCTGCTGCATTCGTACAGCCCTATCATAAACCATTACGAAAAGCAGACGTGACTACTATACTTCGGAATATTCGAAATTTTTTTCGAATGATCGAATTTCGAATTTATTCGATTTTTAAATTTTTCGAATAATCGAATTTCGAATTCATTCGGTTTTACGCTTTTTTCGAATAATCGAATTTCGAATTTATCCGGTTTCTCACTTTTTTCGAATAATCGAATTTCGAATTTATTCGATTTTTAAATTTTTCGAATTATCGAATTTCGAATATATTCGATTTTCACTTTCTTCCGAATTTTCAAATTTATTCGGTTTCTCAAACTCCGAATATTCGAATCAATTCGAAGATCGATTTCAAATTTATTCGCTCATTTGAGCTATTTGACTACTCCGGAATTGGTATAACTAGCAAAGAATTGAGAACTTTAACTTATGGCACCGAAGATTCCTTTAGCTTACTGCCATAGATGCTGAGCAAGTAGGACCGACTTCAACCATTACCTCCTTTAACACATGCGCGACATTACGCTTTCGGCATGCTGTGGCACGTGGGACACGGACCGTCCCTTAAGCTCGCGTTTGTGCTCAATCGGTTGTGCACGCGGTCCCACACGTCGCACCGTACGTGTCAACCTGTTGAGCACATTGTTGCGAATGTGTTAAAGAATACTCCAGTCCTCTATTTATTCTAGGTGAAATATTGGCCCGTAGTAAAGTGTCGTGGTGACGAGATGAGCTCCAAAACTCATCGCCATGCTTTAGGCAATGAGGCATTGCATGCCAGCTCACATCCATGTGGTATAGGATAGCAGATCATTGCCAACATTGACATGAACGTTTGGCAAGAACAAAATCGTTGATTAATATATTTTTGGAAAGCTGAACACATTACTATTCAATGTCCACTCTGAGTATCCAGAAACAGAACCAAGCCGGAAAAAATTTTAAAAAAATAATGCTGGTCGTTGTTCGTTTATTGCGGACTACTCGATAATATGATACTACGCAAGCCTGAAGGGTACGAAAGAAGAACCTTGCGGACATATGATTTCTCCGATTATTCGAAATTATTCGAGACGAAATCGAATCGAATTTCGAATAAATTCGAGAATGAACTTTTTTC
>KN730265.1:0-14562 GCA_000816745.1 Ancylostoma duodenale | reverse complement strand
GGCTCCCAGAATTTATTGTGCCAAAAAATACCTCGAAAAAACTGCCTGAAACTGAATGCATAGCTTTCTAAATTCAGTCAAGGTAACAGGACTTGGTTAACACCTAGACGGGTTCCAATGGGCAGGCATGAATTTTCCACAACACTACATACTTGGCGAAAAAGAAGTCGAAGGTCCTACCCGTAATGGACGAATCGACATCCAGGCCGTGGACCTCTTGTGGAATGAAAGTACTGGCTCTGACTATTTCAGCGAATGATGTGTGTAGGTGTAGGTTAAAAAGTTATGATAAAACTGCTTGCAGATGAAATGCACGCAAAACAGCAATAACAGCAACACAGTCAAGCGGTGCATGCCCAAAAACGGCTGACAGCTCCAGTTCGCTATCGATATGCTCTGCATTCCCCCCTGGGCAACCTGATTGAAATTCAGACGCAATTTCACAGTAGGTGCACTTCTTCTAGCCGTTGGCCTTTAACTGAATTAGCAAGGAAGAACGAGGAAAAGAAGATTAGAAATTAAAAATGTGATTCGTTTCGACCTTACATCTAAATGAAGCACATTTTTCTGCTCCCCTGAGGATCGTCAGTATAGGCGAGGTAGCCAAAGAGATTGATTTAGCATCAGCTGGTCATAGAACTGGGTTTTTAAGAGATTTTGAAACGAAGAAGATTTGATAAACATGGTAAAAAAGTGAGATAGAGTCTCATCATGAAATGAACTAACAAATCAAAAACAACTGCAGACTATTATAAAGTGGGGAAGTTTAGTCATTCTTTCAGAGCAAAAACTAATTTTGAACCGACTTTTTGTGTCAACCGTGACTTTTTCGTAAAATAGTTCAAGAAATAGCATTGTAAATGAAAGTTTATACACGCTCCAAAAGAAATTCTTATGAAGGTTTCAGTGCAGGATCCAAAAGACGCGCCGAACTACATATAAGAAGACCTTCAGTAATGTCGAAAAATTACTACCTGGAAATAGTTCTGTTCTATCTAATCTACCACATATTCGTTTCGTCCCCGATTTTAATTTGCATGCTACGTAAGTAATATGTATGCTTTAAATAAAACTGAAAAAAAATTGAAAAAAAACCCACAAATTTGCGTTTCTCAGACATAGACCAATCAAGGAAATCTCGGGCCAGGTAAGGGCCAAAAAAGATGCTTAGCTCAGTATACTTTATAGGCAAAATATTTAATTTGTAACTCATAAACATCTGCATGTCATCGTAAATGGCAATTCGTAAATCATAGCTGATGCTGCAATCTCAGGAAATCTAGAAACCGTGTTTTCATGGATGTGTATGGGTTCTGCATGAGACTGCAAAAATGGAGGTTTTTCCTTGAGTTGTGCACGGCGTTTGTGTCGGATAACGGGACGCACGTGTTTTGCACGGGTATGCAGGGGTGCTCCATGGATTTAACCATGGTTGATATAGATTACTGATTTCAAAACAAAAACGTTTTCGCATGAGCACTCATGTCTTAGTTGTGGGATCTGCATCTCTGAATCTCATGCAGAACACAATTCTTATGTGTCCTGAGGCTATGTGCACGTAGACAAAACTGCTACTACTACAGACTCATGTATATTTAGACCGACTTCTTGTAAGTACAAAACTTCTTTTCTCAGCTAATTGTGCATGTTTTTGCTACAGTTGGTCTGTAATTTGTAGGAAAAGGTTTCTTTGTTCCTTTAACGACCATGTTTACAGGTTAGGCTTTGATTAGGAAGTATCTTGAGGAACTAACATGTTTGCCAATGTCAATAAAGTACTAGTTGGAAAAAAGGACCAAAAACCTAACGAAAACGCTGAAATTCTGAGGTCAATCTTAGTTTGAAGTTCCTTTCATAACACACGTTCTAACGCATAAGCCACGATTTCTACCGCATTGGTCGTGCGCATGGAAATGCACAAATCTTCATAAGAGTGCTATTTCCATTTCACTACAAAAACTGGGGAAGTCCCCTGAATCCCGGATGAATAGAAGCGAAGGGGGCAATTCTGTTTTCTTTGACGCTCGAACGGAAATAGAAGGGCAACTACGCGCATGTTGGGTATTCCTCGCTCACATTTCCAGAAACAATTGTACTCTGTTATATGTACAACGAAATACAACTTAAAATAACTGCTTCCGACTAGTATTGGGCGGCATAAAAAAAGTAAAAGTAAAATAATGGGCAGGAGACAATCTTTCAGGCTGAAGTCGTCATGCTGTAACGAAATAGAGGTTTGAAAAATTAAGAACAACGACGTTCTGGAGAAAGGCCCCCTTTGCATCATAGCCCCATCCAGCGCGTGCAGAAATGTGAAGCAATTTAGAGAAAAAGTGGCTGTAAAGAAGCTCAACGCACAAATTGCACAAGCGTTCATGAGGAAAGACGGAAGCTGTGCACGAAACGAGCGTCTCCCATGATTCAGCGATGAAATGGCTTCGGTTGTGTACACTGTGCTGTAGATCGAAAGGCGTCTGATAAAGTCTGCACAAGGTTTCTGCGTAGTTTCTTTAGGGGTGTCAAATTTATGATTTTTGCTTTCAGCGTTAGGCTCTTCAGTAGAGAGATGACACGGTGACTTTTTGTAAGCTCTTGGATTTTATAACTAAGGAGACAGCTGCTGTCAGCCTGCCCGCCGGATGTTATAACCCCAGAAACTGCACGCATTCACTGCAGCTGCAGAATGAGATTTCTAATCGACGCACAATTGTGAGACGTAAGTGCTTTGACGAGAATCTCATCAATGGCAGATCAGTGACATCTATCCCTCCATCGTTAGGATTTGATCCGCATCCGTTTAAAAGAGCTATTTATGTCATAGGATTGTTCATATCAGATCGGATGCAGATTTTCTCTGGGAAGGGGTTGTGGCTCGAAAAGGAGCGTGGCTTTGTTTGAATTACTGAAAATAAAAATAAAAATAAAATTTCAAAATAAACATTCACACAATAATGCTTTGGACAAAGTGTTGAAAATGAGCTCACACAGCATTATGTCGATTTATAAAAGAATTTTGAAAAATCTGGTGACCGCTCCAAATCCCTACCTCACCGTCAGGCAGTGGTCCGCATCTGGGTCATTCTCCACAGAACAATGACTAAGGAAAATTTCCAGAAGTTCCATCATTTTCTTTCCGCGTTTTCCGAGTTCGTTATGGATTGAAGTGACGCAAGTTACTTGATGGCACTGCCGACTGCGCTAGAGCCGAAAACCAACTTTTCAAGTGGGTACTTAGCTTCTTTAGAAGTTCATGGCTCATCGATCCAACTGCTTCTCTTGGTTTCTATGTCACAGAAATCTCCAAAACCAGAAATAATATCAGATCGTGTCCCAAAAAACTTAGCGACACTAAGGTTCAGGGATTGCACGTTACATTTGGGTAATAAAACTGCTGAGTAGTAGTAGTTTCGCAGATTTTCACGCAATTCCATGGCAAAGATGTATAAAATAAGGTGTGGCTAATGCATTTCCAAAAATTCTTGAGTGTTGAACAAGGTCCTAACCCAAAGGTCGAATGGGTAACTACTAGGTTGTACAAAAGGTTATCCTCTATAACTTTTTTTGAATTATAGTTCTCAGTAATCGCTACAAAATAAACAAACACAATTTGGAGTAAGTATTGGTTGTAATATTGTATTGTAACAGGACGCTGGTAATTTAATAGTATTGTAATAGGCTTTTGCTCGCGCCTTTCATATGTGCTGGATAGAAAGTTCCAGAACAAGCCCGCAAAACTTGACAAGGCGCAAAGTGACGGAACGTAACTTAAGTTATACTACCGTAGGGCTCATATCCAACAGGACAAATACTAAGGTAAAAATCAGATTAACCAATTGTTCTGCTTCGACACGCAGCACATGAAGTGCTGTCATTGTCGAAATCGACTATATGGAGTTTATTTATCGTCGGTGACGTCATTTGGACGAGACTCGTACCATTAAAAATTAGAGCTTGATGTGGGATTGCACAAGAATTTTATAAAAAAAACATAAACACTATATATTCGTATATAGAACGTGCCTGTTTCCCATTGCTCTCACAATCTGAATGTCATTACAAAGGGTGCTTCGAATGCGTTTTGTCTGCCTAAGGTTGGTTAATCAGCTCCTACCTTCATCTAATTTTGTTTATGACATTGTGACGCACGCCTATGTGCGTATTAGATAAATAAACAAATGAATAAAAAGTTAAATAATACTGAGGCATGCCAGATAATATAACTTATTCAGCAAGAAAACCGTGTGCATAAAGGGCTACTCGTCGATATTTTCCCACAACCATTGCTAATGCACTCGGGCAGATGTAGAATGACACCGTGCGTATCAATTCATTCCTCGAATGAGAAGGCCTTTTTCTATGCGGCAATTACCCTGGCGCACTTTGTGCTTCTATGGCAATGAGGACAAACCCGAATGCACTCCCGCTCGAGGCGAGGCACGTTTCAAATCGTCATCGAGGCGGAAAAGGTCTCCTATGAGCTGGTTCGGGGGGATCAGAATAATATTTGAAAGCCCTAGAAGAGGAGTTGGAATTGGCACCGAGATTTAGGTCCTGATGAGCAAAATTCTGGGAATGTTCGGGTTTGTAAATATATTTAATGCTATGTAGGAATGATAAGGTCGCAGTACAACCTAAACGAAGACGAGACCACGTTACCATGGACCCATCGTGGATAGAGCTCTAATCCCACAGAAAATCCCCCATGCGAGGAAAGCCCATTACCGACAAGCGCGCAAACAGCTTAAAAACGGTTTGCCCTTGGCGAGGCGGTCTAAGAAGACGCAGCTCTGAGCCCTGCAACGGGGTAACCCCGATGCTTGACCAAGGATCTCCTTAGTCTTGAGTGTGATGTCACGGCACAGCGTTGAGGCTGTTGTGGAACACTGGCACTCAAGTTACATGCAGACCCCGAGCCGGGTGGTCAATTGCGTCTACATAGCAGCTTCGGCTCCTCGGATCTCATTATCCAGCGCCCGCTGTGTCGTGAAACGTCTGCATACGTCGAGGAAACAGCGCTTCAGCGCGTTCAAAACACTGGCAAACGCTCGCGCACCAACACACTCAACGCTTTACCTCGAAAGGATGCTGCCGCTCTCCTCTTCGGCAGCCTGGAAAAAGCTGTGACGTCTTCTGGCGAGCCTGAATACAGCTGTGAAGAGAACTGGCCGCGGGTTCACACGCTCAATAGGAAGAACTTACTCGGAGCCGCGAGGGGGATAAGAGTGCTGCCTGTTGACGTTCACGTTGAAGTGGACTTTGGAGCTTTGCGTCCTGCGAATCATTCTGCGCTCGAGTCGCGGGGGAAGAAAAGCGAGCAGAGAGCGAGCGAAAGGAACAATGCAAGTGATAAGCTGAATTCGTGATAAACTGCGTCAGCGCGACATTCGCCGCGTCATGGACAACCGGGAAGGGTACGCAGATTCACAGCTTTCGAGCAACAGCACCGATCCATGGGAATACGACGCCCCGTGCTTGGCGGAAGGGCATGAACAGCCAAAAACAACGGGAAGAATAAGTGCAGTGCGCTCGTCGCCCTCCGCGAACACGCCGAAGTCGAGCGCAGCGCTGTCAGAGGTGCAGTATCAGCGACGGAGCAGCAGCAGCAGCAGCAGGCACGTCATGAGCCGGAGGTGTCGATCGTTCTGGAACCGAAAATCCTCGCTTTTTGAGGGCGGACCCGCAGCGACAGTGCAACAAAATCAAAGTGCGTTTCGACTCGAGCAATAACACATGGCAGTTACGTCCCGTCGTCAGATCCCGGCGAGCGGCGAATGGCGAGCGGCGCCGAGACGTGGATTTTGGAGGGGTGCAGTGGGGTTGTCGGTCTGCTGAATGAGATTCCTTGATGCCTAATCAAGCGCGCAGTATAACGTGCTCAGAAGCACCGAATGACAAGAGGTATAGCCATAAATCAAATTGTTCAAAATTAAATTCAAAACTTGTTCGCCTCCTTCATCATCATCGAGAAGGACGTCATATGTTGAACTTCTTTTCCTTGAAAACTCATTGAAAGACTCCAAGGGACGACATTGCCATGAATACGACATAGCCGGAAGTTTCGACGAAAAAGGAATTTTATAAATCGCAAGAGTCGTGGAACCAGGAATATAAACACGCATTCCCTTTCAAGGAGCCATTCCACAAAAAAAAGCTGCACTACTTCCTGGAAACACCTTGAATAATAATAATAACTTCATTATAAGTACAATGTTTTCTCTTAAAAACCCGAAAATGAGTTCGCCGAGATTCACCAGCCTCTAACAAAGAGATTGTAAGTAAGAGGTTCAAGGAGAATCAATCTTTCAAGGATTATTTTGAAATATTTAGAAAATAGGATTGTTCAAGTTTTTTTCAGATTATTTTCACAAGATTATTAATTCTCCTTTCAATTTTCCTGTTTTTCTCCTCATTTTCTTCATAAGAACCATTTTTCCGTTATCCTCCTCACTTCCTTCACTTCCTTCATAAGTTCCAGAGCCCAGCGGTTGGAAGGGTCGGAGGTTTTCGTCTGTTTTGTTTCAGTTTTTCATTTTGCTCCATTTATGCACTCGAAGGCGCGCTAATGATCATAACAAAAAATGGACTATTGTGAAGTAAAACAGAAAAAATATGTGAAATGACCTTCGTCAGTTATCTAGCTACCGGTATTCAATTTTGGAACATTTCCGTGAAGTTTCTGAGACAAATTTATTATTTTCTTCTCATTTCATGACTGTACTGATCCTAGCCTTATCTGACGTTTCCGGTAGTAACCAAAGGTCATACCAAAGCCTCTTCCTGAGACGATTCCCATGTTAATACAGAACCCCATACCAACCTCTCTTTGTGAAAGAACAAGGATCCTTATGTCAATATAGAATCCCAGAAGTACCTACAAAATTTCAGAGGTTTTCTAGAGAAATCCTGTACTCATCTATAGAATTCTAAACTTTTTCGTCTCTATATAGATGATTTCGGTAAATCTCTCTATATAGATGACCTCCCAAATTCTGCTTGAAATCACCGGACTTCTAGATCCGGATTCTTTCACCTGACTTATCATTTCCGTGAGGATATACTAGAATCCTCATCCCATCACATTCAGTTACACCAACGACCCAGCAGCGCTTGCAACCCATTGGAGAGGAATGTTTTAGCTAATGCGAGCACTTGACAACACAAGGTGGTGCTCGTTGTCCGCGCGTGACATCCATAACCGAGTATAAAAAGGATCTCAGCGCTGCTCGGAGCCGCTCCTCGTCCAGAGACACCCCAGCAAGACACCCGGTGGCGCCGCCGCGAACCTGCACCTGCCGCTGCTCGAGCACTCGACTGTTGTAAGGCAGTTGTATGGCTCTCTGCAGGATAGTGGCGAACGAAGCGGCGAGATCGACGTTTGGCGGCCGAGCCGCTGGCCGCCCGCCGACGTCATGCGCCTGCGTCATCACGTCATGCATCCGTGGTCCCATATGGCCCCCGGCGCCGGCTCCATTGTGCTCGGCTGGGGTCACGGGCGAGCGCCTTGCGCCGCTGCTCCTTCGCTCGGCGGAACTGCCGGTGTTGCTCATAGGCCGGCAGTGATGAATAGCAAATAGCCGCGCGTAATTTCGCCAAAGGCATTCATGTGTAAAACCACAATTTTTGAGCGTTCGCTTAGCTAAGGAGGCATCTACCCCAAGCGGGACTTATTCTTTGACCCTAAAATATAGCAATGTGGTCATAGGGACAAGAGTTGTTTGCGATTTCTTTCCGGAAGGGAGGGGATTTCGGATCGTAGCCCCGAACAATGCTATATTGTCTGGTGTCGAATCGATGGAAGCAACTGCCGCTACCCGAGCAGTATTAATCAACATGCCATCTTCCGCTGAGATCTCTTCTCGACACCACCCGGCCGGCGCTCTGTGTGCTCAAAGCAACTTTCGCCACACAACGCCAGTTTTTCCCAGGACATTTGTCAAAACATTTGTGACACGCTACCTGTGCAGCAGTAAGTGAGCCGGGAAGAGGATCGCTTTAAAAGCAGCGGTTAGACAGCAGAAAGCGATTCGAGCGTTTAGCGCCACGTGTACACTGCACATTCAGAAACGCGTTACTTCTCAGCGACAAGTGGCTTCCCCCTGGCAAATTAGATCAGCACGTTTCACACAGATGAGAGGACGGCGGTATAAGCGTAATGACAGTCGTGCTGCCCTTCGAAGCGTCACCCTTCAAGACCGCAGCGAAAGTGAGGAGCGTTTCAACGCAAAAGAACCCTGCCCCCTCAAAATGGAGCAGACCGCGGAAATGCTCGGGGCAGCGAGTGGAAAATTCGATGCTGCTCCATTCTAATCACTACGAAATGCGATTATTCAAGCACAGCCGAGCGTAAACACACAAGACACAGAAAGAGAGACGTGAAACGTACCCGTGGTCGTTGGAGGCGATGGAGCTGGCGCGACTGACCGGCCGTTGCGCGACATCGCGCGGGTCTTCCGACGGCCGGTACAGGAAGGACTCGCGACGCGCGTGCACCGACGTCGCTGACGAGGGCGTCAGATGCGCGCTAAACGTCGCGCTTACAGGCAGGCTAGTGTCACGTTGCGACGACGCGGAATCGTCGCGTCGCGGCGAATCACGGAACAGATTGTGGAGGTGCAGCTCCCGGCGCAGGCTGGCCAGCCCAAACCCGCCACGCCGACGCGGCATACTGCTTTCGCCTTCCTCTCGATCGCTGCCCCACTCCAGCTCTCTGCACTCTCAAGCCCTTCACACACGCGGATCGCCCCAGGGCACACCTCCCGGCTCGCACTCGCGACCCCGTCCCGTCTGTGGCCGCGCCGCGCGCTCTGACCCACCTTCTCGAGCCGGGGACGAACCACACGGTGTGTCGGCGAGTTGTCATCGTCATGCGATCGGCTGCGCTCGTCGTGACGTCTGCAAACGTGTGGAATCTCAGCGACGCGGCGTCATAAGAAGCCGTCGAATGCCCGTCAAAATGGAGCAGATCGCGGCAAAAACGAGCGACAGACTCGAGGGCGAGTCAACAGAGTGCGGAGTCGTGTTCGTGACGACGGCAGCAAAAACTGATCATGAGCATCATGAGCACCGGAGTTCACATAGAAAGAAAGAACAACATGCACGTTGAGGGCTGGAGTGTGTGTGGAAATCTAGACAGTGGTGGAAAGCAAGGGAAAGGGAAAAGGATCGCGAAAAATCTCGTGAATTGAAAACGTGATGAACGCAGTATGATCAAAAAGAAATTTCTATGATTGGGAGGAGCGACGGACAACAGAATCCAAGCTTTGCGAAAAAGGAAATGAGGCTGAATTGGGGGAAGATGTTGAGCGCGGATAGAAAGCAGAAGATGCCGAGTAGCGTTAGATTTTGGAGAAAATGCACAAGGACTGCACGTGGTTTCTGGAAAAATTCAATTGTCGTAGATCCCGGGAATATGACATTACACCACCATACTATGCAATAATGGTCGCTGCGCTGAATATCGCTGTGAGAGCTATGCGATTTATTGCTTTTACAACATTAAAAACATATCCTTCGCTAAATATACCAACACAATAGAAAAAACTGGTATCCATGACAAATTCACGACTATAGGGAACTATGTACGTGGCAGGAAAAGAAGACAGTTAGCTCTGTGTGTGGTCCGATGACGGTTGAATTTAATAGGGTAGTCGGCTGAGCTCTTTGTAGAGAAGACCGATACTTAAAGTGCTGTTTGCGATGAAAAGAATGAGTAAATAATAAGTACGGATGGTCTCCTCAGATCCTTCACCTTCAGAAGAAAGCTTTTGATTAGGCTGGGAAAAATCAAAGAAGCAGCAGCCGTGGAAGCTAGTCCAAGAGGCGAATGGCTTCAAATGCTTCAGGAGTTATGTAGGTACTTTCAAAATTTCATAAAACACTTCATAAAACACGTCGACTACCCATTAACCACCTATTAATTAGATTTTTACACGGATTTAATCTCGGCTTTTTCGCCTTACAAGGGAAGTGCACGAACTTAAGTTGCGCTTTTGGAACGAGACATATATGGTTGGAAAGCTTATCTCAAATGATGTTACAGACTATATTTGAAATTTGCTAAATGGTTGATACAAGCTCAAAATTCCATTTCCTGCCATATTGACATATACCTCCCTCAATCATTGCTTGGCATCTGGATAGCAGAGTGGATAGTGATGCTGACACATAGGATGAAGGTCGAGGGTTTGCATCTTGTCGCCCCCTGGAGTTTTGCAAACCTTAGTAGCTAATCTTTGACAGAGTGCGGAACTGTACAGAAGATAAATGAGCAATAGCTACGAGTGCTGCTTTGAAAATAATAGAAAATTGCTCTATGTTGGGTGTTAATGCAATGTCGCAGCAAAG
Organism: Ancylostoma duodenale; assembly: GCA_000816745.1. Taxonomy (NCBI): domain Eukaryota; kingdom Metazoa; phylum Nematoda; class Chromadorea; order Rhabditida; family Ancylostomatidae; genus Ancylostoma; species Ancylostoma duodenale. The sequence continues at coordinate 4,218 of KN730265.1, read as the reverse complement.
ACCAAGTATTTTGATGTGCCATTGATCTATTCGGTCACTTTCTATAATAATTCTATAACCGCCTTACATGTTCGACTGCTCACGTTTATTGTTTGTCCCTACTGTTCTAATTGTTACTGTTTTGAACACTTCATTGTTCATCGCTGCGGTTAGTAAAAAATTCTTCTATCAGATTACAACTGTTTTTGTTCAGGTCATAAGAAAACTAATTGTAAAAAGAATTGGGCCAAGCCTTTATCAAACAGCGAGGGTTCATACAGAGGAAGTCTTCCTGTAGCTTTCATAGTGTAACATCAATAATCAGCAATCTCCTGAACAGCTCCTCACCCTGTCAAAGGTGAGCAACTGAAGTTTGCAAAACAAAATCGGGGGACAGGATGCAAACCCTCGACCTCCATCCTATGATTCAGCCTCAGTATCCACTCATCTACACAGCTGCCAAGCTATGATTGAGGGAGGTATATGTCAGTTTGGCAGGAAATGGAATTTTGAGCTTGTATCAACCATTTAGCAAATTTCAAATATAATCTGTGACATCATTTGAGATAAGCTTTCCAATCATATATGTCTTGTTCCGAAAGCGCAACTTAAGTTCGTGCACTTCCCTTGTTAATAATAGATCTGCAAAAAAAAATTGAAGTGTGATTCTTTAGCACCCGCCTCAGTTATGCGCAACCTTAAAATTCACCAAGACTAGCCCATGTCGCCCAATCCATTATTCATTCACTTTTATTCGCACCTCGTCCAGAAAAAAGCGCTGACACCATTCGCGTTTCCCCTCTTTGCACAGCCGCTGACGACATTTTGACGAAGCACGGGAAAGCAGTGCTGACGCTCGTCGAACTCGGCTGTGGAGCGACAAGACGCCTTTTCGCTCGTACGCATCCAGGGATTTCTGCTCTCCTGTGTCGCACGTTCTTTGGGTATCGAGTTTCAACACACAAGAAGTTACATGCCTTTTTCTGTGATCCCCACACGTGAAACCCTAACACACGGAAATACTCTCATCTACAGATCGGTGGGTGCATATTACATTTGCTCTTGCAAAGTTTCGTAACAAAAATCATGGCTTCCATTCTCAGGTCTCGATCGATCAAGTAGGGTAGGGTTTTAAGAAATAGGCAAAAGCTAGGTAAAAGAATAAAAATTATGTGTGCGGCTGTACTCTTCCTGAAGATCCCAGATATCCTCTGATACGAAGTTTCCTCTATGCCACAATAACTTTGCTAGCAAAATCAAAATTTGTTCGACTTCCCAATATGAGGAAAAACTACTCATTAATAGAGAGCCATAGTACCTCATTCGACATTCGAGTGAAACACAAGTGGATGAGACTTAAAAGAGAATCAGAATCTTCACAATGGGTGAAGGGTATACAACTTCCGTTATCTTATTTTCTATTTTTTTATTATTTTTATTTATTTAAACGAATTCGGAGCAGCTTCGGAACGGATGGACAAATCAAAACAGAAATATAAACAAGATTCAATCGCTTCTCCCATGAGTATTTGCAGATTTGCTGATAACCCCAGCCGAGTGCAAACTAGTGAAACTGAGTATAGACTGTGAACACTTCGCATATGCATATTTTCGTTTTGGAAAAAGGTTACGTGTCTTCATATATGATAATGAGGATGAGAAAAATGGAAATGAGAAAAATTACAAAGGAAATGAAAAAACCAAAAAAAAACTGAAGGGAATGTCCATGACGTAAGTAGGAAGAGGATTTTCGATTATCAAGACAAGCCGAGAAGGGAATTTAACTCCCCGAAAATTCCGAGAAGTTAGATAACAGCTTCGTTGCTGCGTATAAAGACAAGTCGAATGTTAAATTCGCTCAATTCAATCAAAAAGAAAAAGCTCGGAGTTTTGGTAGCACAAGGTTCAAGAAAATCTCTCATGAGCTGAAAACGGGAAGAGAAGAAAAACAAAAAAAAAATGCACAGATGGCTACGATTGCAGAAGTAAATAGACAGCTATCAAAAAAAGATGATTAGAGAAAAAATAAATTTGCCAATAGATGGGGATCCCAGTGCGCTAGCGAAGGCGTTCAGTAAAATAGTCTTTTACAACGAATGAAGAATTGAGAGAAAATTTCTTCTTCCCGCGGTGAATTTTTTAATTGAGAAAAGTTGGACGAAAGAGATTCAAGAAAAACATCGCGCAATGTCTGGTGGGATCCGACTCAGCACAAATCTCCATTGTTTTCGGTAATCGCCCCCTTGTGAGCAAAAATTAACGCGAGATTTCCAACATTAGTGAAATGGCGGCAACTCTTGTAAAAGTGGAAGAATGAATGCATAAAACCTGCTTTTCATAAGTGGTGGAATTCATGCACATTCTTGGTAAGGGACTTAGCCTCCCGCTCATCCTAGTGGACGAGTTTCTCTACAAAAAAAAATGTGTTATATCCCGACATGGGGCAATTTATAGTATGTGGGAGCGGTAGGCGCACGCCGAAAGCACGCATCCATTTGCTTGGGACTTTCCATAAAAAGCGGTCAACGCGGCATGTACTTCCTGAATGAAAATGCCGCGCGATCGTCGCAAATTCGCAAACGCGTGCGTCATCCCTGCGTCTGAGCTGCGTCACCGCTTGGACTGGGCCAGTACTTAATCATATAGACGCATGCGCATCAAACGCACACATCTAGTATGAATTGCCCTCATCCTCACCAATATCAGCATACCTGGGTCTTTCGAACTGAATGTGCATATTTTTGCTCGAAGATACTCATCCATTTTAAGGCAAGTGAGTCGGTTACAGCTTTCCCGATATGGATCCGGAACAGACTTACTCCAAAAAAGGAGACGTTGAGAAATTTTTTTTACCAGAAGCAATTAAAACAAAACACTCATCCCTTCCCAGGAGTTAAGGGAAGTGATGAGTGCCATAATGAATGACACCAGTTTTATTGAAATTGTACTGCTGAAACTCATGAACGGTCTCGGTAAGTTGCTATCTGAAAACCTTTCCAATGTGTTCGAGCTTTTCAAGCAAAAATGGATTGTTCTGCCCCAGCGGCTCGTCCCAGACAGCGATAGCAAGTGACTGGAATGATACTGGGATAGATTAATACATCATTCGTTTATACATTTACTAGAAAAACCCGACAACTTCAGGGAGAGGTTACGTAGCGCCTCGGGAAAGCTCGCCACACAAAAATAAATCCAAAATTTAAAAAAAGAAATTCAGCAAAGCAGTGACGGCAACATGGTAGCAATGGCACCTTCAGTCTGACGTGCTACCCTCTGAGAACCATTAAATGTTATGGCGACCTCGCAGAATGAAGAAAAAGTCGTTTATTTGATGGCGGGAGTTCATAAAATTCTCGACCCCACATCAAACGATCTCTCACACCCTCCACCACTAGTGCTGCCGACGTCACCTCGCAGCTGTCGCAGCGTGTTCAGCAAGCTTTAACCTACTTCAACAACAGGTACGTGACTCTTCGGGCGAGGTGAGTGTTTTGTGACCCTTTCAACTTCTGCTAGGCAGGAAAAGGGAGCGAAGCTTGTTCGAAGACAATGGAGACATGGATTTAGTTAACCAAAGGACGATGCTAGGCTCCAAGGAAAATCTGCACGTGAACAAAGGAGGCACGAAAGATGGAAATGTCATTTTTGGCCAGAATTTGCTTTTTCATCACAAATTTTTGTAAAAACTTCGCAGCATTGAAGCGCTAGCTCCCACGAGCCAGTGGAAATTATTTGAATTGCAGAGCAAGCTCGATAAATAGCCTTTTGTACTGGATGCGGCCACGATCCTTAGCTATTTTGATGCAAATAGCACGTGGAAAACAGCTGAACTTGGATGTAAATGGAACAACCGCTTGTGATAGGGAGAATAGCCTATTATAGCATAAAAATTAAGAAGGAATGAAAAGGAAAAAGTTAAGAAGTTTGTGTGCGGCCAAATGAGTAGGTGGAGATCTTCATTTGAATTGTCGATGCTGAGGGAAAATTTCTAATATGGGTCCTGGACGATGACGTGGGCTCTCCGTTTCTATTGCTCGCCTTTATTGCGACGAGACACTTCCTTCCGGTGCTTTTTCTATGATGTTCCTTTACATTTTTGTAGATTTCATCTGTCATGCTATTGAGGATAATAAATGGTGACAATGAAGAAGTTCGTACCACCACGCTACACGAAACACAAATCCTGTCCAGAACATTGGGAATCTCAGCCGAGGTAGACGCGGAAACCTCAGCCTTTGC
>KN730263.1:2297-14732 GCA_000816745.1 Ancylostoma duodenale | reverse complement strand
GTAAACAACATTTGGGTTTTTTTTGGAGACAATGATGCGACAAAAACGTCTAGTACTAACACAAACATCCACTACCCCACAAGAACAACGAGATTTTAGTAGCTGTTTGAGGACAACAGTTGCGACAAGAGACGTAAATGTTGTCCTTGAATAGAAAAATTATCCCAGGATTGGCCAAATAAGGCATGTTGCTTGGATCTGGAGGCTGCAGCGGTTTTTTGGAAATGCGTAAGGCATGCTGAGACACACGAGGTGTGGAGCGTTGTCCCAGGAAAGTGCGATGCGGATGAGCTCTACGACTGGTCATTTGGACAATTGGGCTAATCGCAGAACCCAACCGCACACAGCTTTTTCTGGGTACAACGCTCCACACCTCGTGCGTCTCAGCTTAGTTTACACCTTGCTTACGCTTTACCAAAAAAAAAGCCGTTTCCAGAGAGCATTCCTGGAATAACTCCCGCTGTGCTCGCCAAAGCCAAACCACTGTCTGTGAAAATTCGTCCATTACGGTTCGTTTTGCGATGTCGGAGACATAGTGGTTAGACGCATGCACACAACGAATGTAAGTCGACCCTATGGGACCCTATGGCTACCACTTTCAAAGATTCAGATTAGCAAGAAGGATTATGTTCACAGTAATGGACAAGAAGGGTCTTATCCACAGTAGTTTCCAAAAATGTATGATCAGAGGTTCTTTCTTGAGTACAATCAATGCGTCCAAAACGGAAAAGATGTGATTCCTTGGATTAATCATGATGACTATCCTTTCTGGTTAGTTCTATGAGGAGTAGTTAGGACAGTGACTACTCGTAGTACTAACCAGAAATTATAGTAGGCGCTATAGCCTGGATTGGGAAGAATGCCAGGATCAAGATTCTAAACTGCAGAACTTTGATAGCATGCTTCTAGCTCTTAAAATCTGCACAACATCTCTAGGAATCCACTAATTTCCCGGATCAGATTTCTGAAATCCGCGAAGTTACCCCCACTTCCCTGTGAATACTGGCTGCGAAGTCATTTTTCATGTAAAAATTCCATTGGTTTCTCCAATTTTCTCATATGTGTGAGATTACTGTGGGAAAACTAGTAAAAAAAAAGGAAATCTTTGGGAAACTCATTAATCTGCTGGAAAATAGCTCACCTGCACAATCGTATTGCTCCGATTATATAGCAGATGGCGAAGAATGCTCCAACGATAGAAATGATGGTAATAAGTTTGGTGTTGTCGGTGTCGGCTAGTGTTAGATGACGTCGTATTCGGGAAACTCGTACGCTGTCCAGTTTGATTCCGCCAAGGATTCGTGCCAGGGGTCCGGCTTGACTTCCGAGGATGTACTTTACCTGAATTGAGATATTTGTCGCGTCTTCACCAGGATACCGGGAGTTTTTGCCTTTCCAACGAAAGTTTTTACCTAATTTTGTGAATGAAAATGTTACATTGTACTCTGGGGCAACAAGAGTAAAATGAACAAACGGGGAATTAACATGCATAACATCAAAAAGTAAATAATTGGGTTTTTTTACTTACCTTAACCGGATCGATGATCATCTGTTCGTTGAGTGAGCCGACGTTTTCGGATTTGGTGATGGCGAATAGGATCCGGGTGACGTTGACTGGCTCTCGTTCAACTCGTAACAGCACGACGTTGTTCTGAGTGAGAAGCGGTTCAGATTCATCATCAGCCGCATATAGCACGGATTTGTCGTCGTCATCGTCGTCTGACTGCGATGCATCGGATACAGTCTGCAATGCGCAGCACGGACACTGTCAATCTGAGTATTTCTTTGCTCATGAGCGCTCTACGGACTAGCTACGCCTACGACGACAAGAGCATGGATTTTTCAACTGGGAAAGCCCCAGCTTCTTTTTTTTTTGGAACTAGAACCTTTGGTTAAAGCACGGATATACGGAATGGGGTGGCAAATTGCTGGGAGGTAGAACCTTGACGTTCAGCATAGAGGCATTGGGTTTAGCGAATGAGGTTTGTCAAGGGCTAACCAGACCAATTTGTGGAACCAAAGAAAAATGTTGATTTTCATTCTCCCCAACTCCCTAATTCAGTAAGAAGGTATGTCCTCTGATATGGCCCTTAAGTGCGCGGCTAGAAAGAACACCAAAACCGCACGTTATCAAAACTTAATTAATCAAATCCACATTTCCATGTCCTACTCATTTTTCATGAGCAACTTTCCAGTGATATCGTTTTAGTTCGCCCGATAATTGAAAAGCAAACAACAAATCTAGAAAATTTGACATGTGATGGTGTAGAATTTCACTGTCTGCGCGCGAGTCGATTGATTTCGAACTTGTGGTCGCCTACTTTTCGATTCGAGGGTGGAGCATTGTTTTACCTTATTGGTCTCCAGGCTTTTTCACGCCTCGAGAGATTCAGAGAGAGCAGTTGAAGAGATCCTGGAGAGGTCCTATTTGGTGATAGCAAAATTCAGGAAGAAAATTCTGATATTTGGACATATTTGGGTAGTATCGATTAAACTAACTGCTTGGTTGTGACCAAGCAATTACTTTAATTCGTTATTTTTGGGACAACCTAAAACACGCTTACAATCACTCGTAAAATACAGTGTAATACGTGAAGCAAATCTGATTTGTGTCTGATTTGTAATTCAGAGGCATGAGGCTAATTGCTAACGTGAAATTTCCAAAGGAAATTTAAGTTTTCGCTTAGTTGGTTTCCGATTTGGAGAATTTTTCCGGCTACTCGTTTATTTATTAGGATAAATGGAAAGTTTTCATCTGTACCGTCGTAATTCAACCCTTTTGATTTAACTTTCTATGCACTTATCGCAAGGGAATCTAAATGCACTTATCGCATGCGTGAGCGGTTTTTCAAAGGTGTCCAGTCGGTTCGGATATAAGTGGTTCCGAGTACTTAATTACGATATCTGCCCGAATTGAATATTCGGCTTGTAAGAGGTTTTACAAATACGACAATTGCAGCTGCGAAATTGAAGCCCTATTTCTGGAATCAGAGCAGTTGGTTGCTTTTTGAGGTCTCAAAGTACGTAGCACTTAGTTCATAGTAGTTATTGACAAAGTGTAATTGCAGTACATCGCGTCATAATCGAATTAGACTCAATTTAGTCAGCAGCATGTCCATAGAACTAGCAAAAATGCAAGAGAGCAAAAGTAAGGTAGAAGCACCTGTGCTCACGCAACAGAGCTCGGTGTCCGACACAACGCAAAAAAAAAAACTGAGGAAAAGGCAACAAGGAGCTCGAAAGGGTTGGCTGGCAAAGCTTAATTTTCCAGGATGTCCAATGGCTTCTTATTTCCTGAGTTTTAAATAAATTGGGCAGTAACATTACTAGTAGAAAACACTAAGTTTACTAGAACAACTCAATCCTTACGAGTTCCTTGTTGCCTCGAAAGAACGCATAGATAAACAAACGACTAAGGATTTACCTGTGTGAGTCGTAAAGTCGCCCCAGGGCATTCGTTCGCTTGATGCTCGCAGTAGGATGAGACGATATTGGCTATTCGGCGTTTGAAATATGTTTCGTATTTTTCATTCGTGTGAAGATGCGCCTCAAGATTGACGTGCCGTAATCGCATGTCAACAACTGGCAGTTCGCGAGACTGAAAAAATTGCTTTAGCCACGAAGAAGCTAAGTTTGATAGATGAGATCTGAGTATGACTAAGGAAGAAGAGGAGGGGGAGATGAGTGAAGGTGGAGATAGATTGTAGGCATTTTGTTAATGAGCTGGAGGAGTAATAGAGTTTGCCATTCTCATTTCGGATTGAGAAAATTGGTTAGTTTGCAACGAGGAAGGAACGAATAGCACAGGTTTGCAGGCATTTTTTCCTATGGTGAATCTGTGGGTGCCTTGAAAATTCTGGAGGAATTGGGATCCGAGTGGATGTTCATTAATTTGAAGAAAAAAAAACATTGCTAAAACAGAAGACTTATTCTGCACCTAGTTCGAAATAAAATGGAAGGAAATAGCTACAATGCCGGTCAATCATTCTTACATCTTGCAAGACCCCTACCTGATCTGCCGCACCGCACCACCTACGCGATGCGGCAAACCACTTTAGATGTGTGGTTGTCGGGTGTTGCTGGCGTTGATGTTTTGGCCATGTTTTCTACCATTTTTCTTTGTATCCCTATTTTCATTCGGAAATGCTCCAGTCACATCAATACAGTGCAGATGGTTTTCCGCGCCGCGTGGGTAGTGCGGCGCGGCAGACCATATTGCATATTGCTAGGATGAGGTCCCCAAAATCTAGGATTTTTAGATGAGCGGAAAAGCCTCAGCGCGGACAGAGCTGGTTAAGAGTCCAAATGACTGTAAAGTCAACTCTATATTGAATACAAAATCAATTACTGCAAATACGTTTGTACTTGTATTTGTACTCGTAGTTCTGCAGGGTAGTTAAGGTTAACCGAGTAAATTGTCTTGCCTAACGTAGTTTTTGAGTAAAAATACGGCAGGCGAGAGGCACAAACCACCCATTACGTGCATGTAAATGATTTAATAACGCTCTGGAATAAGAGGCGAATAAGTGGGAGAGGGGGGGGGGGGGAGCATGGGATTGCTGCGGCTTGGTCTATGTTTTTTAAAGGTTTCCAGTTTTACCTTTATGAGCGATAAGAGAGCGTGCAAAAAAAAAAGATGAGAACACAGACAACAAGGGTAAGCCACCTGTTCGCCAAAACTATGCCAAATATTAAATAGCGAACTTCTTAGATGGATATGGCTAGGATGACAGGTTCCTGACATTCCGAAAGAATTGAAGAGCAGTGTAGCAACCAACCCAGATTGCAGGATTTAATGATTTGCTGTTGCATGGTTTGCAGTTTTAGTAAACGGACAAGAGTTAGCAAAGAAGTATAAACTCCACATTTTATGGCATATTTCTTCGTACATTATAGTAGAGTTTAAAATTTGAACACTGATTTCGTATGATGTGTAGACTGAATAATTTTAATTAATTGGCTTTCCTAACCTTAACAGGTTTTCCAAGGTGGACAGTTTGCTTGCCACGACTATATTCGTGGGATATGCGCAAATGGATTTGAAATTTGTTTTAATAGGTTGATCCGTTAAGTTCATGGAAGTGTGGCCATGATACTTTTATACGTTAATCTGTTATGTAATGACAGATCCCATCTTCGCACCTTTATTCACTTCAAGCTTAAAGTTGACACACTTATTGGCACTGTCCCACCTTAAAATTCTATTGAAATTTCCAGAGGGCGAGATTCTTCAGGAGCTGCCGCTCGCAATGGTGTTCATGACGCCATTCAAAATAGTCAAGAACCCGTTTTTGAGGTTGAATTCCTCGAGAGCTTGTGGGCAGAGTCGAGGGGAGGGGCTAAGGCATGAGGACGAGGTTTTTGAATAGCGCAATCCTGAGAGTTCACATTCTGGGGAGACTCTCATTTCTCCATCCACTTCCTAGTGAGAAGGTGGGAGCGCCCCATGTATGACCAGGAAGGGAGTGCATGGCGCGTAAACCCCGAAGTCCTGCCTTGGCCACGCCCACAAGCTTCCCAGAAGTTGGGGCTCGGAAACGGTTTTTTCCACAGCCTTACGCGAAACCACGTATGCCATTTCTACCAAGAGTTTCTGGAGATTCTTCTCGTATGAAAATCTCAGAAACGATTCTGAGGTGGGACAGCGCTTTCTATGCATTAATCCGTTGTTATGACGTACATCCTATAACTACACCTCTACCCTGCTCAAACTTGCACTTTTCCCACACTCAAACACGCCATATCGCTGGTCCATGCCAATCTGCCACAATTAACTATGACTTCTGAGAATACATAGGCTTCCAATGAGAATGTTAGTATTCTAGATATGGATAGGTCTGCTAATTTTGAATATGCTTTCCTAGAGATTCTGCAGCACAATTCTGGTGCAATTTCCAACTAACAGCCTCTATTTTTGATGCATTACAATCAATCATTGCTGTTGATAATTGCAATGGGTGACTGTGGGGTGAAATCGATCTTGTTCCTAATCCAAATTCGATTGAAGCAGCCGTCATTGGGGCCAAGCTTCAATCGTGGGCAGCTATTACGCCTCCTGTTCATGCAAATACTTCCTGCACTCAATCTCGCTTCGATGGAATTGGCATCCTCACTGAATGGGATTTTCTGGAATTCTGCTACTGCCGTTCACTCGGGCTTTCTAAGAAATCAGTTGCGTTTGCATTTCAAACGGTTTTGTATAGGTAAGGTATACCATGAAAATGCGAGGTATCCAAAAAATTATGTCGAAAGGGAGCAGCTTAAACGAAAAAAGACGCTCATTATTTTCTCTCCATTTATCTTGGCAATATATTTAAAAAAATGGAGAAAAGTAATTGACAATCAAAAGTGACTAGTGCAAAAGGTGGAAAAAGGTGTAGTGAAGGGCACTGCTTTTGCTGAACTGTTGTACATATAGTTTTCTGGAAGAGCCGTCATCGGCTCATTTTTGCGTTTTCATCTCCACAAGTAATTAAAAATAATACATTTTTCTAGAAACGCATGCTACCTGGGTTTTCCTGTTCAGAAAAAATCCATTTGTGTCTTTCTTTTTTCTATTTAATCACAAATGGATTTCGAAAAAATTATATTTAAAAAAAAATCAAATCCACTCCACACACAGAAATTTGAATCCTCCTTTTTTCACACAAGAGTGTTATATTTTCTGCTGTGCCCTTTGCTTGTTTTCTTCCCTTCTTTTTTTTTCTTCATTTCTTTCTCTTCTCTCGATTATTGATGTGTAGGTTGTATTCAAGCCTATTAAGAAAGTTTATTATAAACATCATAAACAAATTAATGTACTTGGGAAGCTGCATACTTACTTAGTAATCTATAAGCTAATGAATTCCATGTTATTTACTCATTTTTTAGCAGTTCATCGGCTTTCATTTGGAAAATTGACGATCGTTGGTGTTTTGCCTAAAAATTCGTGTAGAGCCTGACAATACTTGTGTTAAGAAGCTTCAGCGATGTTTGTTTTCGTTCCTTATTGGTTTTCTTCTCTTATTTATTCATATTCCCTTGCCTCATCTGTATGCATGGGGAGGCAGCGGCAGTAATCATCCTCAATGCGAGCAGGACGTTTCTTTTTTCTTTGGTCGAGAAAAAGCAACAAGAATATAAATGTTGCCGTTTCGTCATTGTCCCAGACAGGGAACTTTGATTGCACGTGCACAGCACATTTGGGTACCTTATTGCACGTACACGTTTGGTTGAAGTCAATAAACAAAATGTGGTTGGTGATTGAGGCTTAATAGGACAGCGTGGGTGCTCCATTAAAGTTAACTGCGTGGGGGAGTTAAGGTATTATTAGGCCAGCGGGCAAACATTTTATTTTTAATCGGTTCATTGAGCGGTATTGGTTTTTATTTTGAAAAACGTTGTTGATTGAGGCTTAATTTGGGCTTTGGAAAGTAAGTGTGAATGGAAATATTGAAAAAAAAAATAAAGGACAAATGTAAGGTGTAAAATATTATCCAGAATATCCGGAGCAAAGTAAGAAGAGAGTTCATAATTTAGCAAGAATCGAAATCTCGCCCATTTCTCACGCTAATGCGGGTTGATTTGGGTCCTGAGTTATCCGGAAATTTGGTCTACTTAGCGCCCCCGCCTCGCAGACCTCTCAGTAGTCATCACTAATTCAATTACTTTGGGTCGCGGATGTATCATTGAGATTACCCATGGTGTTATGTGTACCCAAATGTGTTAACCTTCTCAAATTTACCCTTAACCTGACACCAATCAACATGCTTACCCATTCTTGACGTTCTTCATATGCAGCTGTTACTCATGGGTATTGATACCCATAGTTATGAGGTTACCCATCCTCCCAGGGATACGTCGGGATTCTCCCTCTCGATGGACGAGTCTAATATAGCTGCGGATCGGTTTTAATTGCTCTAAGGAATCGTTTAGCGGTTCTTTTCGTTCTTTATTGCCGTTTAATGGGCATGAGAAGAAAATTGCTTCGTCAAGAAATGCCCTATGTGAGGCCTTTCCTATCGAGAAGAGGGAATTTGCAGGGTTATTTGCATGGTGATCGCTTTCCTCCCTTGAATTTTATTTTCCTCCATGTTCTCTTTCCCTCCTTGTGTTTCTCCACTTCCTTCCTCGTTTTGTTCCTATCCTTTCTTTTCTTTACATATCCTTTGTTTGCGTTTATATCCGCGCTTTTTTTTTCGGGTATGCGTTTGGCGCGCGGTGTCACAACAAGCACACAAACATCGAATCGGGCTATTTACGTCAGATAATAAGAAGCTACGTCCTCGAAATGAAATGCGCCGCTGAGGAAATCGAATCTGGCGTGGATTTGCGTTTACGCGCGTGTTTTCAGTGGCTTCGTTGTGGATCGAATGGGTTTAGAAAGGAAAACTGCGCTAATATGTGGTGATTTTGGCATTTTGGTGTTTGTCGGAGCGCACAGATTGTAGTAGCGGAAGCGAGCGGCCATGAGTGCAAAACTGAACGAATTAGAACGAGAAGCCGTGGCTCGTCACGCTGTGCATTGTTAGAGGGGGAAACTCTCAACGCGGTCGATAACTCGGGTTCTTTTGCCCCTCCGGCAGCCGACAAAATAGTGTGTGTGAGTGTGGGGGGCCGGGGCCAGCCAGCGCTTAACGTTCTCTCACGTGTGCATATGAATGGCAATTGTGTTCGGGTGTTATTTTGAAGCTTTCCGGGTTTAGGGACATTTTCAAAGGGACAACACAATGGGCTGAATGTGGGTCGACGGCGAGATGTGGAAGAAAAAAAAACGTGACGAGAAAAAACAAGCTATGAAAAGTTGTAAACAAACAATAAACAAAAAGAACACTGATGAGGTTAGAAAAACTAACCTGTATGAATTGATCACATTCTATAATAGATGGTGGAGTTACAGTGGTAGGAGCACCAGTACGACAAATACACTGATAGTCTGTGCCGTTATTGCAGACCATTTGCCGTTCGGGAGGCTCATGGTGCCGCGCATGAGCCGCGCTAGACGGCACATGGCTGGCGGCGTAGCTGAAGTCGTCAGCTGAGCCGACAGCTATCGACCAGGCGAGAAGTTCAGCGACGATCACTAGCAGAGTACGTGAACTGCTCGCGGTGGTCGCTGCGACAGACTGCGATGGACGGCACGAGCTCATGCGAGTCGTCTTGTCAGGCGCATGCCGAGAACGAGAAGTGGCTCATACGCCAAGCCACGCCTCCACGTCGGCGGCCATGGCTGCTCGAGCGCTCCACATCGACGCTGTTTCCTCCTCCGTCCACCTCTCGCATGTGGCGGCGGCAGCAGAGGCTCGACATCACATCGCTTGGACGAGGCGCTGGCGATAGGATATCAGGCGTCGGCGAAAGTGAAAACATGATTTGTGAGGGTGGGTGGTGCGATGGGAGATGATTGGCTTGGGTTTAATGGCCATTAGATGCTCGACTTTACTACGAGTTTTTCTGACGCCTCCAGCCACCCTTGGACTTCTCTTGGTCTGTCCTGAAAATGTGGAGCTGTTCCCAAACCCAATATCACAGTTCCTCTCCTGCTCTAATAACTGTGCAGAAAGAACACTGTCGGAAGGGCCCGGAGCGTTATACCTGGAAAGTGGATGTGACCAAGCCCTACGACTGGTCAGTTCACCTTATCGGCCAACTGCAGGGCCCGTTAGCACCGCCCACGCAAGGTAGAACGCTCCAAGCCCCTGTCTGAGTAGCGTACATCTCAGGCAGTCCAGCAGTTGGGGCCGCATGTCATTTCGGGTCCAATTCCTTAGAAGGCGGGGTTAGGGTGCCATTTGGATGCTGTTCAGTTGCTATTTGTTCGCTATTTGATTGCTTTCCGGTTTTCCTACAGGAATCGAATAGAAATCAGATAGTGACCGAATAGAAACTGAACAGCAACGGAGCAGCTCGCAGGTACCATCCCACCCCGCCAATTTTGGGAATTGGAGCCGAAATGGCTGCGGTCCCAGTTGCTGAAATCCCTGAGCATGTCGAGAACAAAGGCTAGCAACATATCTTCCCAGTTGCTGTCATCTTTTCCTCAATCGCTGCCGCCTTTCCAGAGTTACTACTAGAAGGAGGAGAACTCGAGCAGCATTGAAGGAGAGGATGGCAGCAACTGGAAAGGAGGTGCTGTGGCCTTTGTAGTCAAAGTATTACACTGCCTGGCCTGTGTTCTTGTTACGCAGTTATCATAGTGGTATTAGGAATACCAGAAACCTCATTGCCTTGAGGTTAAAATGCTAGAGGAAATGCTCCCGATTTCTTGATAGGTCCTGCGACAACTGTCGCATAAAGCAGTGACTGATGAATAGTAAAATATGAATAAATATAAAGTCCATATCGCATGGCATTAGCGATTTTAGACTGAAAAGAAGCGCTGCTAGGCATATGTTGCAAATGCTTGTGTTGTTTTCATATTAATCATATAAATCAATTTGTCCCATACATATGTTGCAATATCCAGTCCCCACATATATTTCTGGGATATTAATCACTGCGGAACTTGTGAGTGTGGTTAAAAGTGGAAAGGGTGTCCACCTAAACTCTGATTTCTGCTCATTCTTGCCATTTCAATGCAATTTTCTGGAATATTGACAAAAACACGGCTAGTTTATTTATTCATTTGTTTGTTTAATGCAAATATTTCTCTGCTTCTTCGATTTGTTCATCGAATGCACTCGAGCTGTTCCGTGCAAGGAAAGTGAAGTAATCTCAAATAAACCTTGGAACCTTGAACTAAACCAAGATAATGGTAAGAAAAGTTAGGTTACAAATGGAGTTGCTGGTTGTTAGCTCTTAGGAATTGGGAATTATTCAGGCGGGACCCACTTTTATCTTCCTCTTCGTAACTTTTGCAGTTTAACTGGACCTAGCGCTGAGCATTGGTGCCAGTTTTTAAGAAATCCTTTGAGTCCTGAACTTTGTTGCTGAATGACGTTTTTTACGGTCTACCGCAATCCGAATGACTTTGTTCTTATGTGGTTTATAATTGGATGAAAATGGCAATTGCAACGTTATGTACGATCTAATGCTCTTTCATTACTTGCACTAGTAAAGGTAGTAGCACTCAGCTTTTTTCGGTGTTTTTGGTCGAGAATTTAGGTCATAATGCGTGTTATTATTTGAACGTCTCCGAAAAGAAATGAACTGGCCGTGTTTTTGTGTTTTCGCATGTCTGGGTGTTAATTAAGAAGGTGTGGACAGCTGTTGCAAGGCACGAAATTATTCATGGAATTGATGTTATGGAGAACTGCTACTGGATGTGTACAGCTGATTGTTGCTAATGAAAAGAGGATTGGAAGGATGGGTAATCTCATACCCATGGGTATCAGATGGTTATGGACATCGTCGTACGGGCAGGCATGTTGATGGTTGCCAGGTAAACGGTAAATTTGGATGTGTTAACACGCGTTTAGCATGGGTAATCTTAAAAATGCATTCGGGTACACGCGTATACCATAGGTAATCTTAATATTGCATTTGGATATTAGGCGAAATTAATATAATTATGGCGCTAAGTAATATCTTTAGGTACTTTTTCTTAACAGCTGTCCTTCATTTCCTGTAGTTTATCTGTTAGGTATGTCATATTTCACAAGGGAAGCGAACGCAACACAGCGAGAAACTCGTACATTTTGTGTCATCTATGGCCTGGGTTGATCTATGGACATAGGACGGGAGATTGTCCTAGAGTTTTCTCCTATATTCTCCAAATGTTTGGGCCGAATACAACAAGGTAACTTGAATAGTATGTTTCTGATGAAATGAGGAGTTGTTAGTTTCTTCCGGATTACCACTACATCACTATGAGCGGATTATCCAGATCTGCTTATCATCTCTACTCTTATCCGAGGGTTCTACGATATCCGTCATCCAGACTGTTATCCGATTTTTGGAGAATCCTATATCTGTTCATCGCTGATTACCATAGCTTCCTGCTCAGCTGTCTTGGTTTTAGCATCCTGGTCTCGGAGTTTCTGCATTTGAGTTCCTGGAAAATTTGGCTTCAGATTCTCTTTTGAGTCGTGTCTGAATGGTCATTTTCATTCCATTTTCCGAGAAATGTGGGAGATGTGGTCACCTGCACAAAAATCGCGAAAAATGCAGAAAAAAACATTTTCTGGATAATTCTTTGAATATAGTCACAGACATGGATGTCAATCCTGATAACTGTGCTCTATTGTCCCTGATTCCAGCCACGAATATTCATTAAAGATATTTATTTTCTGAGCCAATAGCACGCTACTGAATTCCAATTCATTGCTCCATTCCAGGATTTCCTTCCGTGGGCAAATCCACATTACTGTCGAATCTCGCTGGTGTATACTCGGAAGTTGCCGCGTACGAGTTCACCACGCTCACAACCGTGCCAGGAGTGATCCGTTATAAGGTTAGTTGTTTTAATTACTTCGGATAGAGGGCTTTTCGCCTTCTTATTATTTTTCATATAGAGAA
>KN730261.1:4089-15691 GCA_000816745.1 Ancylostoma duodenale | reverse complement strand
GAATCACAGCGCTTACAATAGGCAACAAAAGCCATCGATTTCCCTTTGTATGAAAAATGGCTACCATGTACTTTCCAAAAAAATTGGTGGAAAGTATTGGGGGCATGTCATGACGGAAAGCTGAAGGACACGATGAAGGAAAACTTGTACTAAAGATAAGTGCCCTTTCACTGAGCCATGTTCTTGAAGATGCGCAAAGCGCCAAGGTTATTGGCATTCAGAGATGTGCAGCGAGATACGAGGTGCCCGCCACCTCACCGATCACAGCTTTCGCTTACAAAAAGCGCCCATGAGCGAAGGATAACCAGACGGACATATGTAAAACCGATGCGTCAAAAATCTTGATGATTGAGCATGCGCCTAGGCGAAGGAAGACTGATGAGCGCCATGGTGCACACTTTCTTATGCGTGACCATCATCAACATGCAATTGGCAATAATGAGGTCGTATTCTCACACAATTATGAGTGGCTGCGCTTTTTCAACGCAAAAATTCAGAGCGGCGACGGCTCAAAGCAAAGGACGATTATTTAGTGCAGGAATCTTGTCTAATCGGACATGAATCCGTCCGCTACAGAGCTGCAAAACGTACAATGAGTGGGCGAACTGGTACAAATACATTCGGGCAAATAGCAGCACAAATTACTGCGTCACATAGCCCATAGGCCATGAAGAAATTAATTCGTTAACGACCGCATTCTTCTTTGCACATTAACCCACGCTTTGCCTTTTTCTGTGCCAAAATTTTGATAAATTTACTAATCCTGGATATTATGAACCCACTGTTTGGATCTGTGTCCAACATATTTTGTCTTGAGAGGAAAACCAGTTTATGTTCACAAGAGTACATTAATGACCGTTCCTTATGCTTTTTTCTCGCATACAGGTTACTCAATAAAAAGGCAAGTTCCTTCTAAGTAATGTTATAATGATGATAACTTCTTACGCTATTTAAATTAGACGTGAAAAAAGACAGTGATATCATAAAGTACAACTTACATTCTATCACCAAGTACGATATACAACAATATATCAATATGGACAAGCAATCCTCTTATTTCATTACTAGCTCATTGTCAGCAGTCTTTTACATACCCAACGTGAACAAAGAGAATTTTCGAGTGGTGCGAGCAAGTCTATATTTTAAAGATAAATGGGCAGATCCCGCTTCGCATGTTACTTTTACACCTAAGAAAAATAACTACACTACATACATATATCATCATACACAGTGAATAAGGTGAATAAAGAGGTACAGAGCATCCAAGTGATTGTGAGAACAATGCTTTCGTGAATACAGAAGAAGACCACAGCTGTGCATAAAGAAGCAGATAAAGATCGCCGACACAGCGATTCATTGCATAGTTCAAGCAAATACAACAATAAACGTACAAGTGGCGTATTGTGTAATATAGTAAAGAACTATGCGTATGCATTGAGCGCAAGTTTTTTGCACGGGCAAGTGCCCTTATGGTCTATGCGATGATATTCTACTATAGTTTTACTACAGCTTGTTAAAGATTTACTGCTTGCGAATAAACTATTTACAAGACAGTTTTATGGCATAGAAAAGCGAATATGTGCATAACTACAAAGAGTCTCAGGTAGGTTTGCACCTTAACCACGGTAGACTTGTTTTTTTCTCTTTGTTCAATTGTTAATGTACCCAAATTTACCCCTTATCTGGCACCCATCAACATGTTCACCCATAATTGACGTTGTCGATACCCAGCTGCTACCCATGGGTAATCACACCCATGAAATGAGTTTTCCCACCTTCCAATGATGCATCCGTGCCCGGATATCAGTCTGGATAGAAGAGACATTCAAAACTGACTGGATAACAGATGGTGATTAAAAATCCCAGGGCCCAGATACTTCATCGAAAGAATGGGTGAGCTTATACCCATGAGTAGCATCTGGGAACAGAAAACGTCGACCATCGGTAAACATGTTGATGTGTGCCAGGTAAATTGTAAATTGGGGTATGTTACCACATTTACCACGGGTAACCTCAATGATGCCGGCCCCAGGTTGAACAAGAGGTCAATTTGCCATCATACATGAACTAGGAATAATCGACGGTGAACGCCGAATCTTCGAAATTACTTTATGTCACAAATAAAAATTTTGTTTTAGTTTATTGTTAGTCGTTTACTTTTACTGTTCTTTTTCAAAAATATTTATTATCAGATATTTAGTACTGGAGCAAATATTTTTATTAATTTTGTTCCTCTACCTGAGTACCTGGAGTGGCTGGGTTGCCACTTTTTTCCACGCCTCCAGCTCTGGCTTGGCACTCCTACGTCCGGCATTGACTCAAGCTTATTTTCCGAAGCTTCCAAATGGTTGCGTAAGCGTTTTCAAGACTTGTCGGAACTTTCAGAAGATTACCTACTGAGTTTTGAGCAAACGGCGCTAACCATGAAAAGCTGGCAACTCACCGTAGTAATAACTCTAAGGCACAATGAGAGGACATTTACGGAGTAGAAGTTTTCTGAAAGCTTGCCTTATCGGATCCGAACATAAATACAACGAAGTTGTTGCACTAAACATGTGCATAACTGGTAAAAATGGTACTGCATATTTGTAATAGTCGGTACTGCCATCAACTGGCACGAATGGCATGGCCAAGGATGTCCAGATTACAATGTAGATAACTGTTAAGAAAAACTCCGGGTAATGGCCTGGTGGAGAACCGGATACGGATAATCCGCTCATTCCAGCTTTATAGCGCGGTATTGGCGACATTACCAGGATAATCGCAGCGGTTTTGATAGGTACATAACTGGACACAAACATCTGTTACGATTAGGATTTTTACCTACAAAAACGACAGCGAAAGAAAGATAGACTCTGGTGCACAGCTATAACTATGCTACAGCCTACAAATGGTCAAAGATGACCCATCACGGAGCGATTCGCGCCTCATTCATATCCAGGGCCAGGACGCATTATTGAGATCACCCAGGGTAAACGCGTTGACGCTCGTGCTAACGACGGGTAAATATGTGTGGTGCTAACATGTTTACCAAGACTAGTTTCAATGATGCATGCGGGGTCAGAACCAGCTTTCCTTGGTCCACAATAAAGCCGAGGCCTTTTGAAAAATCAAAAACTTACAAAGCCCCTCTAAGCCCATAGATAACACAAACTTCAAAAAAAAATATGCGCAAAGGTTTTTTAACGAT
This sequence comes from Ancylostoma duodenale, assembly GCA_000816745.1. NCBI lineage: Eukaryota > Metazoa > Nematoda > Chromadorea > Rhabditida > Ancylostomatidae > Ancylostoma > Ancylostoma duodenale. The sequence goes on along the minus strand of KN730261.1, from coordinate 12,501 downwards.
GTCTATTACACTAAAATTACATCTTCCAAATGTTCTATGCAAAATCCGCCCTATTTTTAAACAAATTCCAGAAGCCTGTCTCCTTGGTGGCGGGAACTCCCTGCTAGGCTTGTCGCCCGTAGCGATCACCACGTCTCTACCGCAAATCGCAGCCGTTAAAGGGGAAAAATTCACCACTCCCCGAACCACTGGCTGCCCTTCCATCGTCTCATTTTCAAAATGAAATCCATCCTTTGACAGCCACAGCTGCGGAAATAATGAATGTACAAGTCTAATACACAGGCGACGGCCTTTTAACCATTCCAGAAAAATGAAGGTTGAGAACTGCACGAATATTTGAACATCTACGTGCAACTGCCTGCGACCAAAGTGGAAACCGAAAGAACGCCGTCATTTCAGTGCAAGAAACGATGAAAATTTCGATAAACACACCAAGGAAGAGAACAAGGAGGATGAGAGCGAACAAGATGGAAAACCAGTTCTTGAATCGTAACAGTAGAGAAAGAGGGGTAGAAAGAAGATAATTTTGGACAACCAAACGCCCAGGCGGCTCACTGCACTAAGGAGAATTCTGGGGAGGTAGCATGAGAAGTTCCGACTGCTGAAGGAACCATCTACGAAGTACTGCTCGTATTCATACTTGCCAGAAAAAAACTGATATGTCTATTGAAAAACACGTACTCTGTGTGTTGCCGTCTCACTCTGTCACTAGCTCGTGTACGATTTAGGGTAACAATTTCGCTTTTCCGTGAAATTGAACCTATGGTCCTCCGAAAAAAAATCTGTTGGTAATTTTAAAGGTTTTGACTGGAAGGATTCGTAATGCCATGGAATTGGTAATCCATATTGGCTTGATTTGGATATTCATCTGCACTATTGAATTTATAAATCATTCGCGACCGCAGCATTTTTGGCTCCCCCACCGCCTGGGAACAGGGACGCGCTGCTTGGATACCAGTAATGCATCAATTTCCCATCCACTTTCCGTCCTTCTGGTTTTTTTTTCTAAATTAACCCTCAAGAAAATTAGGGAAATTCAAGCAGAAGCAGAACAGGAATTGATATCCGAAATCTTCTTGACAAATCATGATATTGTCGAAGTACGGTGTACATACCTGCGCAAAAAATAGGCATCATTCATACTGTTTATTTTTTTTATTTTATTTATTTATGGATACACTCAAGGTGTGCAGCCAGAAGAAGGCGTGATGCATTGAGAAATAGATATAGATAAATGGATATGGAAGAAAGGTGAAAAAAAAAGATGAAAGAAGAGGCGGGGACATTTCGAAGAAAAATGTTTGGAATGCCAGATAACATACGTATGTGACTAGAGCAAGCAAAAATTAGCAAAAATTAGCAAAAAATTATCATGAATATTATCTTGAATATTGATCATGCGAAGAAATAAAGTTAGCACCGAAGATTGAAAAAAAAAACGAATAATGAAGCAAACAATAATAGTTGCAGTAGAAACTCATAGGCAATAAGTGAAATTTACTTAGGAAGGTAATTTAGAAAAAAATGCTAAGCCTCCTTGTAGCGTAAGGACAGCATTTCTGGTGAGTGTTGAGACTGTCGCTACAAGGATTAAAAAAACAAAAACAGAATAGAATCCAATAGAAGCAGTATGTGGCAAGACAAGCGGCCAACAAGGGAAAACCATAGGATTCAAACAAGAAAAGAAAGGCATCATGCTGGATTCAGAAACGAGAACAATTCTTTAGGAGAATATGCATCTTTAGTTCAAAGGAAACACGAATAAAACCGAGAACAAGAAAAGACGTGTGTCATATGAAAGAGAATCCAAAGCATGATATCTTTCTTTGTCTCAAGAACAGTCAACATCTCAGCGCAACCATTAGCCATCGATGATTTCGTGCCAGCAGCAAACACAGAACAGCGCTACATGAAGCAAAAAAGAAGCCTCAAGGGGAAATCTTGATAAAAAATAATAATAAATATATATAGATCTATGTAGAAGAAATGCGCCGCAACAATCAACATTCAAAGATTGTGAGGTCAGATTGCCCCACGGAACGAACACAAATCGCTCCAGCGCTCTGCATCATTTTTTTTCTCTAATGAGTACCCCACAACAGATGCATGCGACATCTGGATGCATTACTGCGTACAGTGAGCGCAAAGAAATGCGTGAAAAAAATACTCGGCTAACTGTAAAGTGAGGAGAAATAGGTGCAAAAAAACCAATGCAGCGGAGGTATCAATATCACACTTGATGAGATTCAAATAAAAGATGAAATATTGCTGCTCTTGGCCACGTCCAAAGCGTCTTTCTAACGAAAAATGGTGGATCCTTCAGATGTCCATATGGTGGACCTACATAGTAAGGGAAGATAGTTGGAGAGGAACTGGAGGGGAAAAGGGAAGGAAATTACGCAGCGTTCGAAGAGGTAGGAGAGAAAATGTGAGAACTATGCAGAAACACTCGTTTTGCACACTTTTGGGACAAACTATAACTGCGTACCTACGTCATCATTCCCTACGCCTCCCACTGCTTACGTCTTGCATCCATTTATTGTCCGCGAATAACGACATGGTGAAACATCGAACATGCTCGGAACAAAAAAAAAACCATCCGGAAGAACATGTAATTGTGGAAATCATTCTCAAAGGCAGAATGCGACAAAAATCTTAATTTCAGGTAAAAATGATGGGCATGAAAAATCACCAGCGCATCATAGTTGTGAAACAAATACATGAACGACCTACATGCAGAGATATCTGTGCCCCCCCCCCCCCAAAAAAAAAAAAGCATGAACCCTCCTGACTTGTCTGTACTAGCGCTTCGATGACGTGCCAGTTAACCCAGTGGCTCTACCACTCTTTCCACAGCGTCTTTAGACACACAGAAAATAACGTTTCGATTTTCTGGATCTCATGCTCGTACTTCACGCAACTTCAACATCGAATATAAGTTCTGATTTCTTAGAATCCCTGAAATCCGGCAAAACATCGGACTCAAAAATCAAGCAAATGTCGCCTTTGACGAAAGAGAACAACATGGATGAGCAAGCAAAATGGCCACATATCGTGCCATGATATAGCACGTTCATAGGAAAATATTTGTGTAGGAATAAAGTGCTTGTACGTGTACTTCGGAGAATAAGAACATGGGTTATTTCGCAGTAAATAAGCAGGGTAAATAGTAAACAAACAAGCAGTAAATACAGCAAATAGTAGCAAGTGTATTTTCAGTAGAAATAATTTTAGCAGGAATCGACGACAATCTAGTAGAACCAGTAGCAGAATGAATTAAATGATTCTACCAAACGCTAAGGGGTTAGTATAAATGTTTAAGACGTTTCCATGTCACAGGGCAACGCCAGATTTCCTAAAAGGTAATGTCGTAAGCTGTCAAAAATGTGAAGTAGCAGGGAAAAGATGTAGGGCAACAGGTGCAAAAAAAAGCAGAAATGTGGTATATCATCAGCGAGGAAACTTATATTCAACCAAAAGACATAAGATAATGCATATGAAACGAAACAACAAGGAAAGCATAAGAATTTGGAGCTTTAGCGAAAACTTCAGTAAGATAATCGGTATTTAAACCGTTTGATAGACAGCTAGGGACATAAGTGAGCAGCAGTTTAACATACTTTACACATAAGAGCCCAGCTATTATGCATGGCTTCATGACAAATGCCAGATGGTTTGTGAAAGGTGAGGCAAAAACGCGAGAAATGTCAGGTATTTCGAATCCACAGCAAACAGTAGGGCATTTGATGATCTAACATCTTCATTATCATCACGTTATCATAATTGAGAACTAATAAAATGGGTCGTAGATCATAAATTAGAAAAATCTATATGCAGAGCAAATGTGCGCAGAAAATCGTATTAAACTTGAGAAAATGTGAGACAGAAGCCTTGAAACTGGAAATGTTCGACAGAAAATGTAGAACGGAAAATAGCGCACACCCGAATAAGGAGCGCTTCTCTGGTTGTCAACATCTGCCAAGGTAGAATCAAAAAGAACCTGAGATAGTCTAATTTCAGCAACAGTTCATACATTCAAATAGGCATCACAAGATTTTAAGGAAAAGCTGACTGCGGAAGCTTTCACTCAGCTGGAATTAGGAACAACAGAAGAATTTTTTGTGCATAAATGGTTGAGAACAAAGCATGTAGACAAGGTAGAATAAAAGGAAAACCATAAAGCTTCAAGCGTTAAAAAATGGACACGGGCTCCAAGTGTCCGAAAGGAACAAATGAAGAAAATGAATACAGATTTTGCAAAGCCAATGCTTACATAGTCCTTTCATTCGAAAAGATGGTTGTAAACACCACAAAATAAAAAAAGGACTAAGAAAAGATAATAAACATGCACAAATTCTCAACGATCGTCACTTTCGAGACTGAATGTACAGTCTATTAGCTCACAGAGGGCGCCAGATCCGACTTTGGCCGCAATTACGACCTCATCATTTTTCGGCTAACTAATCTATCTTTTGCACTTTTTTGATATGCATATGGTGTGATTCATTCTATTCTGATGTTTCCTTACTGCCATTCGCTGAAATATCCTTCCAAACGCGTTTTGCGGGCAAAGTCGTAATTACGGACAAACTCGAGTCAGGCGCCCTCTGCGAGCTCATAGACCATATGTATACCACAAATTGAAATGAGTAGTAGAAAGGACTCAAATGGTCCGGACCCGGTCATATGTGATACAGCAGAAGATCAATCATAAATAAAAACAGTGATATCGTTGTAATGCGTGGACGCGCAGACAGTCAGAACGCTGGCGCGCAGCTGATGCGGCGCGAGTAGCCAGACCGGAGCGCTGGGGTTTCATATCTTCCAAATTCTAAGACATATTATTACAGAATGAAACAAATGAAAAGTAAGAGAAAATCAGACAATTAGAAGAGTAATAATATAAGAACAAATAATCAGAAATGAGAGGAATTGAAGAAAATAGATAGAAATAGGAGAGAAAGAGAGCTAATGGAAAAGAGAAGGAATAAAAGACTTCAATGAGGTTAAGACCTCAAAAAGATTACCATTTAGAGCGGTTTCCCGATAGGCGAAGTGTTATGCTGGAGAGATGATTTTGCACGCAATACAGCCTCGAGAAAATCGAAATGAAAAGATGATGAGTTATGAACAGATTCTAGAACAGTCTGGTACTACACAAGGATACAATTGGCTTTACCAGGATATAATCCTGAAAAATCCAGAGAGGTGAGGGTTCGAGAAACACCCAAGAAACGAGAGAAACATCAATAAATGGGTGGTGTGGTGACAATAAAAAGGCATCTTTCCTTGCCGAAAACACCACATGACCACTATACAGTGAAATAAAAGAAATAAACCGGTTAATTTAATCAATAACCAGAAGTAAAGTGCGCAACGAACGAATCCGTGCAAAAATGCAGACGTTCAATTACGAACGCACGTCTAGATTATACATGAAGAACTAGAGCGCCAGAGGCAAACCAGTCCCGGTAGCCACGAAAAAACTCAATGAGCGTATCGATCCAGCAGTAAACCTCTACTAACAAGTTGTATGACCGTGAAAACATCAGAAGTTCACCGCAAAATCATCGCCGAAACTACAGCGCAAACAATTCGCGTTAACGACGACGATCAATAAAACAAACAATAAATCAAACTGTAATGTCATGAGACTGTCAATAATTGGGCGGGCGGTGACATGGAGGGAAAACCCAGGCTGACGGGTGATTTTTTGCGGAAAGATGACCATAAAAGGCCGGGCACTCGACGTCCGTTTGGCACAAAATCGATATCTACACGCCGTGCACACACACGGACGGGGGCACACACACATGGAATAGGAGGACACAGGGCAGCTGGTCAGTGAGTGATGCCAGATGACCCACAAGGATCGGCGAACGGTCTGGAAGAAGCAATATTTCATGCTGGCATGGTCAAAGGGCCTTATTTGGTGGGAAGACGCTGCGGGGTTACTGTAGAGTTCGTTTCACCTGGCGGGGAAGTCCGAGAGAACTCAGAACCCCAAAAACAAGTTGTCGGCCCAGCTTTGCCTAAAAACAACTTGCAAACAAGCTTTCAACTAGCAAATCGTTGTCGACAAGTTTGACGTCATCATGCCGACCAAAACCAAGTTGTCGACAAGCTTTTCTCCCGACAACTTGTCGACAAGGAAGAGAAAAAACAAGTTGTCGACAACGATTTGTCAAAAACAACTTGTCAGCAAGCTCTTGGCCGAACAAGTTGTCGGCAACCTTTTAGCGGACCAGCCTGTCGACGAAAGTCAATTTCCCGTACCTGCGTAGCATCCGATAGAACCATTGAGGACATCAGGGCAATGGTTACAGTGGTAATATGTATTTCAGAGAAGAGTTTGCTGCCAACTGAAGGAGCATTCCGCCATTCTTCACAAGTCTCACCTTGGGCAATTTTGTAGAGCTGAGAGATTGTCACTGAAGAGAAAGCGAAAACAAGTTATCGGCGAGTTCATACCGGCGACTATTTGTCGGCAAGCAAGAGTGGAAACAAGTTGTCAACAAGCTTTTGAGCGGACAACTTGTCGACAAGGAAGTGTGAAAACAAGTTGTCGACAAGCTTTTGGGAAAGCAAGTTTCAGATGCGATCAGAAACTTGATCGCCAAATGTTTGTCGACAAGTTGTTTTTGGGGTTCTGAGAAATTGCGAAAAAAAGAAAACCTATGGAAACATTGCGTAATCTGTGGGCAACAACACAGGACTAGAATACTTATCGTAAAATGTAGGGATTTTAGCGGAGGTAATTTAAAATTGTTCTGTCTCGGAGCATCATGGTTCAGTTCTTCTTTAGATAATTCAATGAAGGCTCTCCAACATCTTTATTCGTGCTAGCTTTCGGCGTTAACGCCTTCGTCAGACCTCACTCTTGAAGGCAAGGTCCGGGCAAAATTTCATTTCCCGAATTTCCGTTGGATTCGTAGCTCACGGCGACATCTTGGATGAAAATAATAGAAAAATCCCTTAAAAGGTCCCACAACGAACGGTTTTCATCGTCCAATTTCGGTACGGTGTTTGCGGGTTTGCGGCGTCCGTGCTTTCAAATGACGTTGTACGGCGCGCCCTACATGCTGTCTATTGTGACGTCGTAGGAACAAAATCATATTCAAAAGACCGGTGGGCCGTTTGATAGGGTGGAGGAGGTTTCACGACGTGTTCATTAGGCCGTATGTATCTGAGCGTTCATCATTGTTCAGTATGCACCAGCGCAGCTTTTACCGATTGGAGCGTGTTTTCCCACGGCCAGAGCAATCCATGGACGTTTTATTCCATATCTAGCGGTAGAGCTTATATCGAGGTCTCAAACTTGAGATGCCTGCTACCCATATGGTTTGGACTCCAGAGAGCAAAAAACCTGGGTAGACAAGATTTTGACTGGACCTTGCCTTTAATGATACGTCGCCATCTAATCATTACTATATAAAACTCACAACAACAAAACCTCAGTTCTTTCTCATTATCAATTTCAGGACTGTACCTCCCTATTTTGAGGCGTTCGGATCAAGTGGAGAACAGCAACTTCCAACTTCGGAGCGCGATCACTAACGTGTCTCAAGAGAGGAACTATCGTTTTAGTCTTTTTTTTTTTAGTTTATAGTTCCCCTAGACTCTAATACTACGAACGATTTAGAAAAACAATTTCTGAGGTGAGATTCGCCCATTTGAGCAGCTCGCACATCAGCACAGGAAGATCTGTGCACTTTAGATCTTGAGAAACGGCAGTGACATCAAGTGTGGCAAACATCTAACCATGCATGTAGGCTTCGTTCCCAACTAGCAGCTTGAAAAATCCCGAGCCCCTCCCCAGATGAACGTTTTTGTACATACGTATATGTAGTTCCAGAAATAGCAGTTCCATGAAGTTACCTCAGGTAAATCTTTGTTCTTGCATCTACATACACGGCGTTATGAATGGATTAGTTCTAATCAAAAAACACCGCTTTGCCAAGCGGCTCCGACTTGTGTACTCGTAGAACAACCGGTTGTTACCTTTCCACCATGGTTCCGTGATTTTTCTTGTGCACAGGTCTATTGACTCTTGAAGACAAACAGTTTTCTTCCTTATGTTTTCCCTAGAAGTTCCTGCGCCCGGTTATGGGGAGAAAAGATGGTTCGGTCCTGTTTCAGATGCGATTAAAAGCTGCGACAAGCGCTTAGCAAACAACCATGATGTGATCGTTTTCTGGGTGGTGGAAGTGAACCGACTATTTCACAGATCTCTAGCCATGTAATCACCTGTTCCACTCCTATCCTTCGCTGGTGATTTTCAAGGCTGTAAAAATCAATAAAATACATATGTTACTATCTGCTCTTTATAACTCCATGCGTTTGCGAAAGGAAAACATATTATATATGTTATATGCACAAATTTACATCAATCTTTACGCACTTGTATAATAT
>KN730260.1:0-10086 GCA_000816745.1 Ancylostoma duodenale | reverse complement strand
GAGAGAGAGAGAGAGAGATGTGACCATCTTTCTGAGCACATAGCTTGTTATGAATAAAAAGAAGTCTACCTGCACCACACCATTGGAGATAGTGCGGTATGGGAGTTAAGTAGTTTTAACGGGTTCCGACGGACGACGATCGTTAAGGCCCGTTAAAAGACACGTGATGCGCGTCGGAACATCCCGAAAGTCCAAGGCTTCGAAAACGCCGCTTTAGAATGGAACAATCTAATTTATTCTAAATTCTTCTGTGTTTTGTTACGCTTTTGCCTGTTATACCTATCCGTCGCCTAGTTTAGCTTTGATCTCGACGATGGCGCATCCGATGTGTGCAGCAAGGACCTGCTTTCTCCTGGAATGATGCTGTCCCCCGCTCCATACTCGCCGTTCTCGGACTGCGAGGACACCGAAACACCCTACTCCGTTTATGCCCGATCCCCGAATTTGTCGCCGAATCCGCTCACGAGGAGTTTTAACCACTTTAGGTAATGCAGTTTTGAAATCCAGATTCGTGCGTTACATTTCAATGTGATGTGATTTTCCAGTTTTGATCAAATACGTAGCAGCAGTTCGATGTCCGGTCGTCACCACAAATTGCTGGTGCCCGATACGCACACTCTCGATCCAGAATCACGGTACGAAATGGAGAAACTGATGAGAACGGATGCATACATAATTTATTAGCGAAAAACTGTGAGGAATTTTCAGAGAGCGAAGCCGATCAGATAGTGATATGTCTCCAAAAGAAGAACGTATGGATACATCACTGCAATCCACAATCTCTGTGAGAATGTTGTTTGTGGAACTTGAATGGGGAGACCCAAAAGTAATCGGAGTTATTTTTGGGGTGTGGGGAACGGAGAGTTGCCGCGGTAAGCCATTTATGATGTACGCTTCTGGTGAGCGAATATTCTAGGACGCAAACTTCAACAGTATGACTGCTGTACCAGCGTTGTTTTAGTGTGTTTGCCTGAGTGAACTCTTTTCGTAGATTCATCCAAAAATTTCTATCATTTTATGGTAGGACTTGTTCCCTTAAATTTCTTTTCTTTGATCCAAACCAACAAATTTCTTCGCCAGATCTTCTGAGGTTGGTCTGATGCTATCTACGGAAGGGAAATTTCCGGATAGACTCCCATGCCACCTCCTATTCTCTCCTCTAGCTTCATGCTCCTATTTTCTTGTTCACCTTAGAAAAAGAAGTGATACTAAATTAAAATGAAGTGCTGCTCTAAACCACCAGTATCGAGGAGCTCAGAAATTCCTTCATGCTCTGAAAAGCGACTGGTGCGATGTATCGCAACGAATGGATAGCACTTTTAAGGTGATTTGACAGCAAGTCCACGATTTTTCATAACCAATATACGATTACTTATGGGCCTCCTCAAGTTTAATTTGTTGAGTTTCGTTACTAGTTTCTCTTTATCGACCACATAGGTTCCCGCAGCGACGTCTCGACGGCTTTCCTCGTCAGGACAGTATAAGAAACGACTTCTGCAGAAATATCAGGAGGAACAAGAGGAGCGACTGGCGTCGAAGCATCGAAGCAGCAGCAGTCCGCCACCAAGTGCAACAGTATGTTCTGTCCGTTGAGTTAGTAGCTGAGTAACCACCCGTGAGGTCTTCGGACGATATGCGTCATTGGGACTACCGGGATAAGGGTAAGTTTGGACATAGTTTGGACAGCATTAGGCTCACTCATACGTTTACCATGAGTGAGCTTAATGATGCACGAATGTCCTGAGCATCTACACGCGTTTTACTTTCATAGGGTGGTGCTAGTGACAAAATCCGGGGTCTATGTATACTCTCACTTCACTTTGTAGTCCGAAACTTCCACATTGCTTCACATTTCGTAAGAGAGCTACTAGACACAGTTAAGTATGGAAGTAGAGTATTCGTTTCAGCAGCCATTTTAAATCTGGAATCTTTTACAGGAGTCCGAAATCGACGACTCAGATCTGCGCAGCGTCAGCAGATTGGCCTCAAGACAGCCGACAATTGAGGAACCTCCCCCATCGCCAGCACATGATATTCCCAGCGAAAATGTGCGAGTTTGCCAAGATACATACGGCTTCGATAGTAGTATGGATACCGAACTCTGAACCGATTCTACGTAGAAAATCCTATATATGCTTCACCAATATATGTAGATGGATAGTATTAAGTTGTGGAGAAAGTGTGTGGGTAATATAGACTTTTCCCGAACTTCTATGAAAGTCATCTCAATCAACTCCTTATGTACTGCTCTACTCTAGTGCATTGTTGCAGCAGTTGTATAGGTAGTTGATTTTTTTCACCTTGCAGTCAGAAGCGTATAGAGTGTGGCTGAAAATGGACGAAGCCCTCTGATGTTTAGGGGTCCGAATTAACGAGGTTTTTCGAACTAGCGAGAGCCCAAAAAACTGTCGAGAGACGGGCGATTATAGAGCGCTGAGCCAGTGGCTACTGAGGTAGGGTGACCGGAGAACAGAAAAGTTCAAATAGTTCAGGGCAGCATTTCCTATCGAAAGAAGCGACTAAATTGACATCTAGAATATTGTGGGATGCTACAGATATTACAGATTTCACCAATTTGACCGTTTTTTTTTCAATCGTATACGTTGATTCTTGAGCCTAACCTATGGTGTTGCCCAGAAAGCAATTCTCTCAAAAGCTCACATCTTTAGACTCGATACTAGTGGCCCAGCATTGCATTGCCGCATATTCTGAGACACTTTCGTCAAACAGACTGACGATATTCCTGGCCTGAGTAGTCGGCGAGGTGCTGGCAGGTAGAAGCCGCGCTAATTTGCAAGCACATCAGTGGTTCCGTCACTTCCACATCTATGGGCAATACCTTCAAAAATATCCTAGGATACCCGCCTCCCCACCTAACCTCCAGCAATTCCTACTGAACCCACAACTGTGGGGATGACTGACTTCTGGGATTTTTTTTCCGTTTCCAACTAAACGACCTATGTACGTAGCACTATTTTGCATCTTGTCAACATGCTGAGAAGACATGACATCTTTTTCAATGTCGCTCAGACTATTCATCATGCAAAGAGTGAATCTCCACCAAATTCAGTTGGAGAATGCTATGCGGCAAGCGCTCGGGGGACAAAACCAAATTCAAATGTGGATGGAACGGCAAATTGTTGCTCTGCAGGCAGTGAACATGTACAGTAATGCGATGAACAGTGGACTACTGCAGGTTTGATAACGATGTGAGAGGTCAGCACAGACATTGCTCTATTCCTTGCGCTCAGGTCCCAAATCCGCAGCTGCTTGCACCGCCAACGGATCACCTACCGCGTGCTCCACTTCTGCGACAGAGTACAGTTGACGTGAGTGGGCCAGGACTTGGCGCCGGACCTGTGAAAGGAGTTACGCTGTGGAGGCGGAGTCGATCAGAGTCCGATGTGAGCCGGAACCTCACAAACGGGCCGTTCGTGTGCGCCACCTGTGGCCAGGTGAGAGAAATATGTGATTATTCAAAGAAAATTTGAGTTTTGTGATTGGCTTCAAACACAGTGTCTCACATCGGAAATGTTATTGGGATTTCGGTAAGAAATGAGTATTCAGGAGATCCTAGTCGCAATCATGCCCATAGTTTTTTTTTTTCGAAATAAAAAAAAACGCAAAATCCTGTCTTGAAGTCTTTTCTTTTGTGTAGAATTTAGAATAGGCGTTGAGGCTTCTGCCACAGGGAGACGCTAGATGACCGCTTTTGATACCATCAGCTCACGGTCATATGGCAGATGTCTCAATTCTCTCCAGAAGAGGGGCTCAAAAAAAATTTTTTTTTGCCCTTCTGTAAGCAATTATGCATCCTACTGTATCCAGCGTCCAGTCCTCAAGATGATTTCTGTATAAAAACTTCGAAGATTATTCTGAGGCGGGACTTGGAGGATTGTGCTGCTCACCGGAGACTCCCACAACTACATATTTCACATTATTCACTTTGAGAAATCACTAAGTCCTGATGGTCTCAGCGGCTTTCCTACATGGGAATGTAACACTACATCTAAGTCAGCATGAGCATGAAGACGTACTGTCCTCACTGGGTTGATGTGAAGGCCCACTAGTAACCCTGTTCGTGATAGTTCGTCTGCCAAGGCCAAAGCATAATCGATACATAAAAGGCTCGAATAGTTGCATACTTGAGACAACATTGATCGACAACTCTCCTAGCTTCAAACAAACCAACTTTTGAACATGTAATCAATAACACCTATTTCCAGGCATTCGCTCTGCATGACCGCCTAGCAAAGCACATCGCTTCTCGTCATCGAGACCGGTACGTCTGCCATTACATCACTGAACAAGTTGTCAATGGTAGTGCCCATTTTTAGCTCGGCATCAGCACTGGCTGAGGCGGATGGTGCAAAATCGCACAAATGCAACGTCTGCAATAAGAGTTTTGGGCGGAGCGACATGCTGACGAGGTTGTTAACGTTTGGTTTACGCATCGGTAGAGAATGAAAGCCAAGCAGCAGTCAAGCCTCGTAGCGAAGTCCATGGTGGTGAACTGAGCTCGAAAACTTGCCGCTACATTTGATGCACTGATTGCTGCCCAGCTCACGTCGACGCAGTATGGCATAGCAGATCATTCCCGTCCACGATTCTACTGAGAGGCTGTGACGGTCAAGCCTCGGTTCCGGATTGGCCTATCCGCGAGTCTGGCGGTCCACCTTCAGCCGTAGCGAAATAGACGAATTCAAATCTCGAGCGATTTTTCTAAATGTTTTCTTAAAACAGCAAAAATTCTCACATAAAGGAAATACTTCAGGTTCTTCGGATACACTTCTCCTGGATAAACATAAGACATTGACATAGTTGTTTAGCTCAAACGGGACACCGGATTCAGAGGATATATCATGGGATGAGCAGGGCAAGGGCGGAGTGGGGGGGGGGGGGGGAGAACACGGGCGAGGCCGCACATTTCGGTTCAGCCGCCGGCATCCTACCCGAGGGGCGGAGGTAAAGGGTATAGCGAGTGAAACTTGTCGAACGTAGACCACGGCGACGATTCCTTGCAACAATCCACGATACGCTTTTATGGGGTCCCCTGTGGAACCTCACTTAACTAGTTCTTGCAATGGATTCTTGAGTTGCGCTTTTTTCTTGTTACTAGTTCTTTTTCTCCTTCGGTCTCATCGGAGGCAGGGTAAAGCATGGGGTGCGATCTAGGGTTTCCAAATACGTACTCCCCTTTTGCTCCCTACCACTCGTGAGCTACGCCCACAAGCAGGTAATAAACACCAAAAAGAAATTAAATCTATGTCGTCCTGGTTTGTAAACCGCACATGTTCTCTTGTTAGAAATTCTTTCGGTAAGGTAAGAAGTGAAGAAACATTGCGCTGAAAAGTTATGGTGGCAGCAACGCTGCTATTCGGCATGCACTTTAAGGCAATATCCGTGCAAAAAAGTTCGATCTGCCGTGATCTAACACATTTGACTTCGCCATCTGTGACGTCATGGCCGTAGGGCGTCCGCTTTCAACGGCCTTATTGATTTTCTGTATCCTCTCTCGCATGCCAAACTATTTTTTTTGTCTGCTCCCTCCCGCGGTTTCTACCCTTCAGGCGTATTTCTCGGCCACTCTCGAATACTGTAGAGTCCACCACAGGGCAGGTGCGATACGGGTGCGATACACGCACTTTCTCCGCACCCGCCCTGTGGTGGAAGCTACAGTAATCTTTCGCAATGGGGTGCGGAATCGCATAGGAGCGCGAAATAGCTCCGCAGGGCGTTCCAGCTGAACTTTGGCGAAATTCTTACAATTTTTAGCCAATTTAACGTGCGCGACTTGCACAAGTGGAGTAAAACTTGGGAAATTTACAGTGCTCTTCCTAATGTGGCGAACAATTTCATACTAATTTTGCTAATTACTGTGTGTGTTACTTACTTATTACTAGTACTCTGTGTTGCTGTACCTATTTACTATGATGCGGAATTTCTGAAGTAACAGCAGAGATTGTAGAGGTGTGAAACATTTCATTCACAATCGAAGGCGTGGACGCCATTTCCTCCACAATGCTCCCTGGATAGAAGCCGTCGGTCATTTTGCCGAAGTTAGTGCATACGTAGGATAGTGTAGAGGTCGCAGGACGAGAATTAAGCATAAAGAGAAAACGCACGTCCTCCCCCCCTCTTGCTTTTTCATTTTGCTCCTCTAAATACGTAGGGGTGATTTGAAATATTGCACCTGTGCTTTACCCTGATCGAAGGAGTCATTGTAATCGTTTATTTTCGGTGGTTTCGCTTTCTCCCAGCTTTAAAGGCAGCAACCACGGAAATTTTCATGTCTGAGGTTTTGATCGTTTTGGAACCTTAGCAATAGTCTCAACAATTCGACAAAGAAAGTAGCGGGGAAAACACAATGGTTTCTAACATATACATAATTAGTCAAATGTCCAAGATCCTGGATCAGCAGGATCAGCGCGGGGTCGTTCGATCGAGTTGTGGCGGCAGCCGAGCGTCGCTGCCAGCTGATTTGGTGGGCAGCCATTTCTTTTCATGTTATTAAAAAGCTATATATTAGTCCTTAGCTTTCCTTTCTTGCATTGCATAACATAGCAAAACTTTCTACTTGTTATTTTGGAAGGAACCTTCTTCTTTAATTACTTGTAATGCCGAATTCCACTACTGTCTCATTTTCTGATTTTTGCATGGTTCTGGTATCGTTTTACGACTCGGTTGTGGTTCTGTGACACCTTGATTGGTCAGACCATCTTTTCCAAAGTTTGCTTTCTTCCACCAACTTCACGAATGCTGCAAAACAAGGCCAAAAACCTCTTTCGCCCGCAAAACAGGTGTCAAAAAGGCAGCGGTATCGACTCTTTTGGATCGGTCCGCATCGAACAGGTCTCGTAACTCGGCCCAACCTGTTCGAAAGCGACAAGCTGAGGGGCTTCGGAAAACCGGGATTTCGACGGTTTTGAGTGCTTTCAGCATTTTAATAGTGTTAAGCGCACCCGATTACCCCGAATCGCATCGAAATCTTAGGGTCGAAAATTTCCGTGAGTGCTGCCTTTAACATGCTTTGTTTTGTTTGGAGCCCGAGCGTTGTGACCAACGTGTTCCATCCGTACAGTGCAATGACCGAGTACATCGTGCAGAAATAAACTAAACGGCATCTTTTC
Organism: Ancylostoma duodenale; assembly: GCA_000816745.1. Lineage (NCBI taxonomy): Eukaryota > Metazoa > Nematoda > Chromadorea > Rhabditida > Ancylostomatidae > Ancylostoma > Ancylostoma duodenale. The sequence goes on along the minus strand of KN730260.1, from coordinate 2,956 downwards.
ATTACAAAATTGTCTGCGAGGCTGTTCAGCTGAGCACGTCCACCACGCAGACAACTTCGTCGACCTTACCAACAATTTAACTGTTCCGTTCTGCGTGCAATCACCTCCCTTACTGTTTCCTCAGTATGGGAAGGTGCTCAATTAATTTTAACCATGTAGTATTCTGATGGTGTTGTTCTAGGAATGAGCTGAGTGAGGGGAGATGACTTTAGTCGAAACACCCTTGTTCCTGCAGGAATTTCTGCATCCGTTGTACCATGAAACTTTTGAAAGACAGCACATATATGTATTCATTCTTGCTTCATTTTTCATTGTCCAATGCTAGTTGCGCATCTTTTTAGGCATATGCGACTACATACTGGCTTGAAGCCGTACAGCTGTCAATTATGCGGACAAGTGTTCTCGCGATCGGACCATCTCAGCACGCACCAGCGGACCCACACAGGAGAGAAACCATACCAGTGCCCATTGTGCCAGTATGCAGCGGTCAGTAACTCTGCAGTGCGCCTGTACACACTGTCCACATTTGATCATCTCACTTTAGAGTCGCCGCGATATGATTACGCGTCATCTGCGGACCCATGTTCGGCCTGATGGATCGCCGGTGGATATCTCAGTGCCTATCGCTCAGCTGTCCCTGACGCCGTCATTATCACCGGTCCCCCCAGGCTTCTCCCATACTTCACCGCAAGCGGCGACGGCGGGAGACGTTCGCCAGCTGTTCGCATCTGTCGGCGGAAGTTTGGAAGGTGAAGTCATCTCTAGCATATTTTATCGCGGTCCCTTTCTGCATACCATCTGGGCCACTAAGGGAAACAAAACTTACCAGAACGTGTTGGAGTAGGAACACAGACTTTTTGTTATACTAGTGAGTGAGTTATTGAATGTCCATGCTCAGACACAATCCACGCAGACGAAGACTCATGATCTTTTTTTTTAGTATAAATTGTTTAGTATTCTTCACTCATTAGTCTAAAAATTTACGGAATCAGCAACCAAAGTCATTGGATTTTTTGATCGTTTTGCAAAACTGAACAAACGAAAAGCACTACAGAATTCTGCTCACGGGATGTAGAAAATCGACGGTCGCCTTTCGGAGTCACCATCGGTCACCGGAAAGTGACCGATGGTGACTCCGAAAGGCGACCGTCGATTTTCTACATCCCGTGAGCAGTGTTCTCCCGTCGATTTTCTGCATCCCGTGAGCAGTATTTTCTACATCCCGTGAGCAGACGGGGTGGTCGCTTTCCCATAACTTCCTTGGAACTGTCTCGATCAAAGATTTGGTCACCATTCGATTTGTCTCGAGGAGATCTTTCAGAGCACCTACTGAGTGTCGGGGTAAGCTTTTCGTTTACTTGTTTCCCTCCAAGTAATACAATCGATACATCGATTGATCGAGTGATGCCATGTACTGGATCGGATAAGCAGTGGCGGAAGCACTTGTGATCCGGATCTCAAGCACCAATTCGATTATTTCGGCTAAACTGAGGCAAAAACTTCCAAAATCAAGCATCTTGGTGCAGAACTGGATGGTGATAAGCAATATGCAAAATATATACATACAGGCATTATCAGGCAGCTTATATCTCGCAAAGTTGCGCGGCATGCAGTGGATATGAAGTTTGCCCAGTTCCGCGCCTATATGCTTATTTCGGAAGTTTTTGCCGCAGTTTAACCGAAATAATCAAATTCGAGCTTGAGATCCGGTTCACCACAAGTGTTTCCGCCACTGCTAATCCGATCCTATACACGGCATCAATCGATATATCAATTACCTAGGGGAAACCAGTTACCAAAGTTTCACCTCGACATTCAGTAGGTCATCTAAAAGATCTCCAAATCGCTTTGATCGGGGCAGTTCCAAGGAAGTTATGGCAAAGCGATGGTGAGCGACGGGGGCTCCGCGGAGCTACCATCGGTGCTAAGAATGCGATGAATGTTACAGAATCGAGCGCCATTACAGCATTTTTGCATTTTCATTCCGATAAATTAATCTTTTCAGTCCCGGTACTGCCGTCCGGGGAAAAGTCGGCTTTTCTCCCAACATCGGCGCATCTTCTGTCGCCACACTCTCTCACGCCAGCTACGCCCACACCTCACTCGCCAGTGCTGTCACGACAAACTAGCGTTGGTGGATATCCACCAACTTGAGGATGTAAGAATCCCTTCACCCTTGTGATATGTTATTTATGCTTGTCGCTTTTTGCTAGGCTGGACTTGATAGTCCTTTAGGAGAATTTCACTGATGTTGTTGATGTAAAATACCATGGAGCAATTGCTGACCCACAGTGTGCACACACAACCCAAGATCACTGGTTGATTGCTCGTGTAACCCTGCTTTTTGATGCACCAGAAATGTCACTTTGGATTACTGATTAACTGAACTTTTTTTGTATGTGAGATCAACTGACAGATGAGCCGTCATTGTTTGGAAATCCGAAATTCGGCTTCCATGTTGCAGTGTTTTGTGGTTCCTCATTGATGACGATGGATTTGCATGTGTGAACTTCACCCCTGGTTAATTTAACTGTTTATTTTCACAGTTTTATTGTTATTCATCCCACTCATCGATTTGATTATTGATTTGTCTTCTATGCTAACCGGTGATAGATAATGATCTACCATGTGTATTCAGTGCAAATGTATGTCTTTGCAATTTGGTGCGTCTACGCTTAAACTCCTATATTTGTCGGTCTCTTAGTTGAACCCATACCTTCTATCCTTCCTGTTCTCTTTCAAAGACTTATGTTTTCACTATTTGATTGGGTCAATGTTATTTTCTTTTATGTGTTAGTCTTTCTCAACCAGCGTAGTGTTATTGTTCTTGATGAAGTCTCAATCTATTAACAAGGTTTAATAATTGATTGACTGATGTAATAATTGAACTCAAAGGAGTGATAATATTTAATTTACATATATACATACATTTATTACGCTGTTTAAGACAGACGTT
>KN730259.1:0-11365 GCA_000816745.1 Ancylostoma duodenale | reverse complement strand
GGATTCACAAAATACACAGTACAATCTTCAACACAATAACAAAGCAGCAACAATGGTACACGATATATGAGATGAAGATGACAAGACCGCAATTTTTCAATAACTGCACATGAGAAGCGAATCATTCCAGGATGACAGGGAGGGTCCTTAACCTGAGGCCATGATAATTATTCCAATTGAAAGGCAGGCGGGGGAAGTAATTCCTTTTCATTTTTTAGTGTCAGAATTCAGGGATAGTTCTGAGCCGGACGTCTGGCCTCCGGTGGAGTCCTGTCTGTGGAACACCTTGTTGATCAGTTTCTTCACTGGATTTTCGACAGGTCTGTGCTTTCGTTGCTTATTTTTCACTGGAGCGCAGTTGATGTAGTGGACCTTGTTATCTTCATCAACGTAGACACCGAAGGGCTAAAACAATTATTTAGAACTCTATGGAAGAACAGCATGGACGAAATGTACGAGATCGAAAACTAACCTGGTTAGAACTCATGTTTGATGTTTGGAATAGCACAGCGGACTGGGTTGAGCTGACGACTCCCCGAGATCTCGTGGATTTATAGTGGCTCGAGCGGGCGAAGGCGGACTGTTTGCTTAGCGGAAAATGACATCCCGTGATATCATCAGCCCTTGTGTCAAAGTTCCGCGCGACGCCTACTCATTCAGAATTCGAGATATTTCGGCCTGAGAGCAAACAGATAAGGATACTGTAGAGCCATAGATTTGGAATTCAGAAGGTTTCGTAAATTAGTCAAACAAAGTTATACCTTAGTAAATCACAATAGCGTGCGAATTATTCTGGACGGTGTTCGGCTGCTCGTAGAATTGTGCGAATCATAGATAAATCGTTGACTAGCTTTGCGATCACTAAATTCAGTGATGGTTATTGACAACAGAAAAAGAGGCCACGCCGCAGCATCCACGCGGAACGGCAGGCCAGGAGGGCGCTGCGGTTGGCGGGCTTTGCCGGGATTGCCGCGTTTACACAACATTGCAAGCGTATGTGAGAATGCTCTCAAATAAGGATATTAGTGGAAGTCACAGCCTAGGCGGAAATCCTGACAACCACTCAGCTGGTCTGCTGGGCCGCGTAGGTGCCGCGCGGCAGGTTCGTTTTCCACTATGCAATAACTTTTGAACGTCACTGTACATCGCCGGAAGAGTTCAGATGTTTCGCGGACTTCCCCATAGAAGGGAAGTAATAAATATGTGAAAGAGAGATTATGTAAATAACGTAACATGATGCAATGAAATAGTAGTAATTATGCAACAACCTTATACGTACGTGGATTTTCCATGGGGAAGCCACAAATAAGTACCCGTGTTTTGTTGTTAAAGTTGTTAAGTACCCGTGTTTTGTTGTTAAAGTTGTTAATGTACAGACTATTTTATTTATTTCATAGTCACATCACTTCACATTCAATTTTGCTATTTATGGGTGATTCTCTACCAGCTTCCGGTACTACTACTAGTATTTTCGATATCCTGCGTCAAAATCAGCTTGCTCAATGACTCACTCTTTTCTTCAGCAACGTCACTTGTGCAAACAGTCTTTGTTCTATGTTTAGTGCAAAATTTCTGCTGATTATTATGTAATGCAATGTTTACTGAAAGACCATAGCAGTCATTTGCAGAAATGAGTCATTGAGAGTACCACAGCACATATCATACACGTCAGTGCTTGTTCTGGGAGCAACAACGGTGGCACTCAATCCAGAAAGTCCTGAGAAAGCCGCTGCTGAACTGATTGTCATGTAATACAAAGGCTAAAAATATTTGCAAGTCGTAACAGCACTTGAACCAATCACAGCATGGCTACGACGTGGCCTCTAATCTATTAGGTGTGAACATATTAGGTGGAACGAAACGGAGCTTGGGTATCTTTCTCTTTTTTTTGTTCTATTTTATGAGCCCTTGCGCTTTTTTCCAATGCAGTTTTCTCCACCTATTTGCCATCTTTAAGGTACAAGTCATAGACCATTCGAGAGGACTATTCTTTCTCTATAAGAATATTGTGAATGGCTTTTTTTACTGTGTTTTCAATATTGTGGAAAATCGCAACTAAAAAAAGCGCAAGGACTTATGTTAACACCTAATACCGGGTGGCGGTCAAGACATAAGCGGCGACCGTGCCGCACGCGTATGCATCTCAAGTTCAGCCTGATGTTTCAGATTTGACGCATGGCATGACATCAGTGGCCACTTCCTCACAGTTTGTTGGCTGCACTGGCGTTCATCTGTCTTACTCAAGCTCAGAAAACTTGTCCATTTTCCCGCAGAACAGCTGGAACCTTCGATGGCCGCAGCCGCGACGCGTGCATTAGTTGACCAATCACAGCTCAGCAGCGTACCTCTTGTCACGCAGCCCCTAATTCCTTAATATGATACTTTAAGAGCTATTGATGGCAAAGAAGTGTGGCAAACACAGGTGATAATTTTTTTTCATTTCAAGGGAGGAACATTACAGACGTTCAGACATGAAGAAAAAATTGGTCTTTCTCTCGGAATGAGTAATTGAAATACTCATCTGTTATCGAAATGAAGTAAAATGAAGTATTTAGGACATTAATCATGTCGAAAACTGCCGACATATGTACTGCAAGTGGAGCATAGAGCCAGCATCGCCAACGTGAGAGAGAGAAAATAGGTAATCCTGTTCCTAGGCACAGTTTTTGATTACTATGCCCTAGATACAAGCTTGCTCTGCCTTTTAGACTTTCAATTTTTCTGCTTATCCCTTATTAAGGTTTTTGAGATCACAAAGGAACTGATCCTATTTCTTGTATTACATATGTGAACATTACTACTGAGGCAGCGTATTTTTACAGTAACTGAACGCTTTTTACTCATAATAACGTTGGAATTTATTGTGAATCAAGGTGGAATATTCTCTATACGTTTGGCAACTATTCACAAAAGCGTTTCTTCTTCAGCAGATTCACAAGCTTCCTAGCTTCTTTATTTGACTCCAGCCCAACGTGACGTTTTATCCTCCTTTCCAGGACCTCGGCAAACCATTGAGATTACCGATGGTTACCATGTTAACGTGCCCAGATTTACCCTTCAACTGGCACCCTTGAGCATTTTTACCCATACGTGACGTTGTCCATATTCAGCTGTAATCGTACACATAGTTCTGATTGCCAAATGTCTCGCAGTTGCATATAGACGTCACATAGGGGTAAACATGTTGATGAAGGCCAGGTAATGGATAAACTGGGATTCCTTAACGCGTTTACCATGGGTAACCTCAACTATGCATCCAGGTCTGGAAACAGGGCAATCCGTGAGTCATCAGCCTATTCGCCTAAAATTAGCGTTGCGTTGTTGTGTCGGTTCTACGCCCTGACATAACAAACCACCCAGGGAAGCACATTTTTCCTTGTCAAGTGCTGCTCGAACAGCGCAAACATATCATCATCACCGGGGCCACCGTGAGCGGTAGCAGCCAAGAAAACAGCTCGGCGCACATGTCTAGCATCAAGAGCTGCGCGGGGATCACTGATCAGCGGAGCAGTGTGGCGGTGAACACGAGCATTTGATGGAAAGACACGTGTTCGGGGTGATCGCTGAAAACAGCGAGAGCACAGGAAGTGGTTGTGTGGTCTGAACAAAGCAAAACTTTATTTTTATCGCATTTAAAATATTGCTGTCGCGATACCATGATCCTCTTACTTGAATAAAAGTGGAATTGAAAAATGGAATGGAAAATTGGATAGTAGTAGGAATCTTCAATGCTAGAGTAAGATGTGCTACTCCCAAGTGTCGAAGAAATACCGGAAATCATTGCGTGCCTGTGGAAACATTACTCACAGGTGTGGCGGGATTCCTGATAGTTGTTCCTTTGGGAAGTTCTCAGCTTCTCGCAAACCCAGAGCGGACGAATTGTTCAGTTTTCCCACTAGATTGCTCTATATCCTATTATTTTTTAATTATAACTCACCACTGATTGAGGCGAGTTGCTCCATAAAGTACACCCATTTTTGGAAAGGGAACTCATTCACTTCAAGATTGCATGTAGACCATTACTTATGCGGAAACCTTACTGAATTTCGACGCTGTAGACCTAAACCGTTCTGAAAGTGTAGATGTGGGGCGTACCAGCGAAAAAAAATTGGAGAACATAATGACTATATAGTCGCACTACCCTCTCGGTGGGCGAAGCTGCAGAGGTTGCACTCCAGAATAGCACATGCATCGTTCGCCATGGTTCAGGACTCTGGTTCACATTTGTAACACTCTGTGATCACTTTCGCTCTAAACACTAGGTGTGATCACATAGGAACTCTTGGAAAACTGAAACATTTTCCAGCAAGGATTTCTGACCACAAGGAAGATCTAATGGAAAGACGACGTCCTTTTAAGGTTTCGCATTTCCCAGATTCCAGACATCGAACTTTAACATTTCACATCCAAAGCCCTTTTCACTGAAACTTGCTATACTATTAAGTGTTTCAGGTAACGTACAGGACTGAACCGTGTTTTGCATTTAATCAATAGTTCTATACCAGCAATGGTCAAATCCATACAAAACCCATGCACACCCATGCAAGACCCATGCATACCCATGCCGAACCCATGCGTCTGAAATATCCGATGCAAATTCGATACAGGAAGCACGAAAAACCCATGCACACCCATGCAAAACCCATGTAAAGCCCATGCAAAACCCATGCATATCCATGGGTGTGCATGGGTTTTGCATGGATTGACTATTGCTGGTATAGAACTATTGATTAAAAAAGAACTGCGTTTTGCATGAGCACGCATGTCTTAATCGTGGGATTTGCATCTTTAAATCTTATGCAAAATATAGTTTTTAAGTTCTCTGAGTAACGACTACTAATTCACTTTTAAAAAAATCGGTGTTCCACGAGATACGTAAATAAACTCCCGTACTTTCATGCAATTAGTTGTTCATAATTTGCGATTTGAGACTAAAATCGCTGTTTCAGGACTGATATATCAGCTTAAATCGAGCGATTGAGTGGTTCTTGTGATACGACATCGGTAATCGCCACGGATTTTATGGGGCCATTCTTCGTTCGTGCGATGAGGTTCACTTGTTTTTCACTTTCGTCGGGCGGTAGATTATTTACGAACCAACAATTTTTAAACTGATCTGTTGTGGCACAGTACGTATGCACAGGTTTCCATGATGTTAGTGGTATTTCTAAACATCGCCGCGATCATATCATCCGTGCTCATAAATACAGCTTGATGCTCACAAATACACAAAATACAAGCATAGGCCAGCATACGCGTGCGTTTTTTTTTTTAAATCTTGAAATCCAGTAAAAATGCTACAAACCCGTGTATGTAAAGGCAAGTGATTCAATAATTCATCGCCATTCAATCAAATCCCTCAAAATTATTTAATTATTCGTATAATCTTGTAGGAAGGATTGCTTCTTGGCAGGCTCAGACAGCCCAACGAAATCTATCAGTCATAATCATATCTTTAATTAACATGGTTTTGTTCTACATCCATTAATAACTTGTGTCTCTTTCATAGTAAAAAGTTCGGACCAGTAAAAGAAGACTGCAGCCTAGTGAGTCCCATCTATTAACAAATTCAAGGTACTTTTTCACTGTTAATCCTATGAGAGATTTTCTATTTCACTGAATAGTGGAGCGGAATGCACGCTGGTAATTCAAAGCTTCGTATTAGCCGAGTTTATTCCATTCGAAATGGTACAGGTTATCAAGAAACTCTGAAAGACAATAAAGTATCCCTTAAAACGGAAATAATTCATAAAAACATCCTAGTTCTTCTTCTTCAACCTCTTCTCGACGATTGCCGGCTTAACCTCCTGATGGCCAATGATTCGAACAACGAGGTCCGACCACCATGTGGGCAACAGCGACAGTGGGATGAAGAGCAGAATCGCATCCCAACCGCAGTAGTACCTGCAAGGGTTTACACTTTGAGCCGCATGCACCATTGAAATTACCCAGGGTAAACGTATTAATATCACACAAATTAGCCTTTCGTTAACACAGGGGTCAAAACGTTTACCCTGGGTAATCTCAATGATGCACCCAGGTCTTTGATTTTTCACACTAAAACTGTTCTGGTCCCTAGGTGCATACATGGCTTTCCTATGGGTCTAAAATAAGTACCACTCCAGTAAAGATAGTAAAATGTCCATTTTCTGACAAATTTATAATTAATATTGCCTAGTACTGACCGATGTCTTGGATATTTAGCCGTCAGTGCGTGGAGGTAATTGTTAACCACATAGTGAGTCTTGGTCGAGCTCAGCGATGCATACACGTGGTTCCACATTTTGCCGACTGAAAGGAAGATCTTTCACATTAAAACATTCTGGTCCCTAGGTGCATACATGGTTACCCTGTGGGTGTCCAACTCACAGTAGTTCTTGTACTCCTCTCCGTAGTCCTCCTTCGTCTCATCGTCGAGCTTAGACCAAACCTGGAAAAATTCCGTCTTTTCTAAGACTTTGATTTTTTTTTCAATTGAAGAAAAAGGTTGGGATCACTCACACTCTCAACCCTATTAAGCATAGCCTGCTCATCAATCAGCGCTGTCCTGAAAATTCCTGGCTCCAGTATTGAGACCTTGACGCCCATCTCGTGCAATTCCTGTCTTATGGCGTCCATGTACGCCTCCGTGCCAAACTTGCTGACCACATACGGACCAGCACCTGGTGACGACAACCTTCCATTCACCGACGTCACAGCAACAATACGCCCCTCTGCCCGTTTCACCAGCTTTTTGAAAGCCTACAAGAAAATTGCCTCAGTGCATGGGGACAAGTCACGCAAACGTTATCGTGAAGACTTACGTGCGTCACGCGTATCACCCCAAAAGTGTTCACTTCTGCGGCACGTTTGTAGTCTTCGATAGTGGTCCAGTCGTCGGGGCCATAACACGAGAAGACACCGGCATTGTTGACCACACCCCAGAGCTCTGAAGAAATCTTCCAAAAAATGTTTCACGACGACAGAGTACGCTTCGTCCCAACAACTCAGATTTCAGATGAAATTTCTCTTATTACAAAGTGGGAAATCTACACACTTAATCCTCCAAGATTGCGTTCGACGAACTCCTTTGCCTGACGGACGCTTTCGTCGGATGTTACATCAAGGGAAACCGGATGCATCCTTACGGATGGACATTCTTCTTTTAGGGAGGTCCGGCCCTAAAATACAATATTATTAGCAGTTTCCATGTTTGGATATTTTTGATTCTTGGCATAGTGATTATGAATACAGCTGAATATTTTGAGCTCATAGCCAAGATATTCATCGATCTTTATTGAGGCTAAAATTTCAGCATTGTCGCATTCGTCAGAACCTTGATAAGCAAAGACATGAGTGATTTACCCTTCCAAACACTTCACCCTTCAACAAGATACTTATTTCGCTATACTACTATCTTTATATGATAAACTAGGTGTATGTTATTGACGATCCCACTCCCAAGTTCATTTAGAAAAAAAATGGACCACAACATCCATGCTAAGTACCCACTATATTCGGATAGCGACACCTATGTCTTTTTAAAGTTTTGTTTTTTACGGATTGTTTTTTAAGGATGTTTGAAAACAAGAAGGCATTCGAATTGATTAATGGCCACTTCATTTCTTCTGACCTCCTCAATCCTGCAAAAATCAAATCGCGAAACGTCGAAAAACTCTATAAATACGTAAGAAATGATAGCGGATATGCTCAGTACCGAGAAAGCACCGAGACGTTTCGTTGATTTAGTTACCACAGCTTAATTTAACTACAAGTCAATTGCTACTGGATGTTACTGCGATTAAGAAAGCGATTTGAACAGTAAAGTGTTCATGGAAAAGGAGCCCCTCCTCATCCTTCTTCCGACGCTGCATGGCTCCTCTTTGTTCGAATCCTCAAGATGTCGTCTTTTTGATAATCGAGTATTCGAATCCGTGTGAATCTTATGATTTTTTTCCTTAATATCGTAGCAAAGATCAGGAATTTTCATTCCTTCGCCTGAGTGAGACCGTATGCATAAATTTTCCCTATTTAAGCTTTTCACGCAAAAATCTCGTGAATTTTTCAGATACTGTAGCCGTCTCTGTGGAACGGCCGTGCAAGACAGTTCCATGAGAGGACTACAGGGGTACCTTGTGAGAGCTAATACCCTAAATCTAAATTCCTTTCTTTAGACAGTGAGAATAAAATCAACTTCTCGCTTGGAACCTGCAGAACGAGTAATATTTTCCAAACTTCGAATAAAAACACATCAATCATCTTCTAGTGCATGTTTTGTAAACAAGCATATGTTCACTGACCTTATAAAGATAAAAGGGCAAATTCTGCTGATTGCAGGAAACTCAAAGATCTGTGGTCAAGATGTAAACTATGGGAACGAGCGGTACCTTTTCAGTCAAACAGCCAGCGAAGACTGTGAAGCCCTTTGCGATACATCGTAGAGCCAGCTCTCGTCCAAATCCTGAATCGCAGCCGGTGATGAGGACAGCTTTCGAGGAGAGGTCTCCTACCCGAAGGAGTTCCCAGAGAAATCTAAATATGTTCATTAATGTTCACAAAGCAACTAGAAGCAGATCGCTTTTATTTTATCTAACCAATTTAGAACTTATTTCATTGATATTCCGATAGATACACGACGAATTCTTTGAAATTAAAAAAAAACAACCAAAACAAAGTAGAAGCAAACAGGAATAAACGCCAGTTTATCTTCTGAGTTCCTGACCTTCTGATTTTTCGATGACCAAAGTAAATTTTCTGGTCAGAGTTAGCCAAAAATAAATGAAACATATGTAATTTTTTTTCTTGGTTATATAGAAGGACAAGAACACAGTCGAGGTTGACCGCCAAACAAGTGTCCATAAAAAAACCAAGAAAGAAGGTGTGCAGAAGTAACAAACTCAATATCAACTACATATGGGTTCATTCTCTACAAGAAACTCATACATACATAGTGCACATTTCCTTTTTTTTGTCTTTCTTTCGAATTATTCCTGTAGCTTATTAGAGACACGTTACTCTATATTCTCTTTTTGTGATGCTTTTACACGTTTTTGGTGCCTGATAAAAGCCATTTAGCTAATGAAGTGCCTTTAAGTTATCAGTAAATACATAAATAGGCAAATAAGATACACGTAAGTGGGACAAAAGTATGGCAATAAGTGAATGGGATAAAAATATGAAGGTAAGTAATATAAAGGTATAACTCCTACCTCGTTACAATGTAACCAACCGGAAGGAGACAGAAGAGGACCAGCCAAACCATCTCTAAAAGTATGTGCTTCGGATGGATTCGACTCCCTCAATGGCGAGGAAAAGAGGGCGTTGCATTGCAAAATAGAAACGAGTTTCAGGCGCAAACGAGTAGAAAAAACTAGACGACACTATGAGACTACAGTTAAACGATGGAACAACAATATGGTAGACGGTTGTTTGTGCGGCTGACCATGCCAATGGCGGCAAGGACGTCGGCGTTGGCGAAGAGGCAAAGTTATCGAAGCTCGACTTGATAAGAATAACCTGTTCGGAGGTGCAGACTCAGGTAGCGAACAAAGATCGCCGGCACCATAGATGGAAAGTGATAGTGTATCTAGAGAAGCGCGACCTGGGTGGAATAAGAGTGGAGAGTGACGCATTTTCTTAGGAAGTAAAGGCACACAGACATAAGAACTCAGCATCTCTCAGAAGTTTATTATAAATTGCTGTTCGGCAAAAGTAGATAAAATCTACATACTTCGAGTTTTACCTTCTTTATCTTCCTTCACCTCAACTGTTACCCTCAGGAAGAGAATTGTAGTGAAGTACGAAAATGAGAACTAGATAACATGATAGCAGTAATGATGGGATCCTCATTTACTAGTCCCGGAGATAATCTTGATAATGCAGTAGAGCGCGATCGCGTTGATGCTCAGACAACACAAACGAAAAAGGTCCAGGATTGAAGTAAAACTAAAATCTGACCAGAACCATTCTGAGACACAACTAGACAAGATATTCTGCCCTCCGGCCCTGACTTGAGTGCCATTCACTGGGGTTTCTTTGCCTAATTTCTTCCTAATTTTTAATTTTTTCCCGGTTTTCCCAGGAGTGACCACATCACATATGTATATTTGATTGATCCCGGGTAATTAATCCGAAGGCATTCGTATTTGAATATATTCGAATACTCAATTCCGAATAAGAGGAAAGTTCGGATTTTCGAAGCTTGAGAGATATCCTCGGGAAAGCTGGGTGAAGGGCTTTCGTTTTTTGAATTTTTGAATTTTATCTATCAAAATGTGAGTTTCACTATTATAGCATCATCCTACAAGGGTACTCCCCAGAAATAGCGCGACCGACAAAATCTTTCATAATGATAGGAAGATCCCTGATTTAAGGTAGCCATTACGTTTTTTAAGGAGGGATTTTGAAACGAGTCGGTAGAATTTTTTTCTTATCATCCCCCTCTTAGCATTCTCTACTTCTTACATATTTTCATACTTATGTATAAGGTCTCCTGGCAAAATGAACAACTACCAAAAAATACCAGTGAATTCTACACTTGAAGGAGGTTACAGAAAGAGTTGAGCATGAGAATCCCATATTCATGTAATTCATGTACTGCTCTAAAGAAATTAGTATCAAAATCGATGTTACACTAGATAAAAGAGGAGCATTTCATCCTTTTCCTGCCAATTTGTGCAAAGAAATTCGTTGTCACCTTTCTGCCTTACCGCCTTCATAGCCAAAATTTTCCAGAAACATCGAAGGAGTTCCTGAACTTGCAAAGAGATCTGCGTTTTTTTTGGATTCGTGATGTCATTTCTCACTTATTGATTTATTTTATTTCTTCATGTACTAAAGCTGCGAAAAGATGTGTGGATAGGAGTACAGAAATAGTTACGCACTGGGATCACTTACTTATGCACATGATATACACAGTGCTCTAATAAAATTAGATACAGCTACGAAAAGAAATAGTAGCAAAAACAACGCTAGTGAGAAAGACACTCACAAAAATAAGGAGCACTCCATCTTTTTCATCTTCAACTTAAATAAATAAACGATTTAAATAAATCTATGAATAAATTTAAGCGATGAATATTGTCATAGCATTCCCTCCCCAAATTTTCCGGAAACATCTAGGGGATTGCTGAACTTGTGGGGACTTCCCCGTTTCTCGCTACAAGCTCACTTTCCCGTTTCCATTTACATTTCTGGGATCTGCGATAACATTTCTTGGTTAAACATTTAATTTCTTTATTCATGCACTTAAGATGTCGGAAGATATGTAGATTGATAGAACGAGAGATTCCTTCTCGAAACTTCTAATGAGAAATTCTAAGAAAACTAATGCTGTTCCTCCATCCTTCTCGAAACTTCTAATGAGAAATTCTAAGAAAACTAATGC